>DWCF01002025.1:0-26271 GCA_018230265.1 Delias oraia | reverse complement strand
TAGTATTTAAAAATACATTTAATTATAACATGCATGGCTCGTGGATTTCATTACTGTAGTAATTGTAGTTTATCGTTTAAAAATTTCCATATTTCTTTAACTAATCTTTTTTAAAATCTCTCTACTCGCCATTCCGTCATTATAATGCAATAATATTGTATAATATATAAAGCGATTTAGTAAATTAAACATTTTTCATTTACGGAGACTTTTAATTTCTTCCACCTTATGGAATCAAACCACAGTTGGAAAGTTCGTCTAAAATAATCTTTGAGACAGACTATATCCCTTTTTTATACAATCAACAAATATGTTTTAGTCATATTTGAGGACAATTATTTTGATATTATTGATTTGATAATATTTATTTGAGGGTATGTAGGAAGAACAAATAACATACATATTAAAACTACTCCAAAGTAGCGACATAGGTATATACTTTGATAATGGAAAAAGACAAATTAAATTAAAAAGAAGCTAGATCGAGAAAATGATTAACAATGTTTTTTATCGTATGTATAGCGGATAATGGAGCATATGGATTATGGATCTTCCTTATCATAAGAAATTACTGCCGCCCATGAACAACCGAGCTGTAGTTGTGCTGTCGGCTTTTATACCACTTGAGCAATATAATTTCAAGTATTATTTATAACTCTAGGCGTGCCAAACATAAAGGCGACAATGAGATGGCGCAGTTCAGTAGATGCGTTTTGCCTCACCAAATCCCTCCAAGGAACATAGGATAATAGGTCATGCAGGATATGATATATATCAGTTACTAAACAAGTACTCATACTACCAGTTTTGAGAGTCTAAAATATTATTTCCTAAGGGAATATTATTAACTGTCTTGATAAGACCCTCACAAGAAGAGTTCTGTGAATAGTTTAATGATATATTATATAAAACTTCGTAAATTTAAAATCACTTAAGTTAACAGTGACTTAAGGTTGAGTACTTTTAAATTATAATGTAATATAAATATAGTTTAAAAAGATTATTATTTATACCTATTTTCTCCTATGTGTAGTTAACTTTGTGGAATGTCATGCTGAACCATATGCTGACGCACAAATGGGGCTGGCTCGTCCGAAGTGCTACCAAGGACTCACAGAATACTCAGCGTGAAACCGTACTTATACTGTTGTTCGAAGAGTGAGTGTGGATATGGGAGGCCCTTAAAAGTGCCATTTAAGCGGCGTAAAAAGTCGGCAACAAAAAACAACGAGCGAACTGTGGCGCGGTTGATCATGGGCGGCGGTATTCTCTTACCATATAGGAGACCCAGCCTACGTAGTCTGTTATATTATATAAAATATGTATAGTATGAATATATTAAACCTTACCTAAATTCGAATAACCTAAATTCTGCTAAGATTGCCTACACTTACTGTAACATTTTCAGATACCCAAACAAAAGTAAATTACAGCGGCGCTCAGCAAGATTAAGCCCGTATGTTGAGTCAGCCATAGTCAAGTAATGCACTGAGAAAATACTGTGTGTTTGTCTAAACAAGGCAATGTATGCAAATTATAATTCAGGTATAAATTGTGACGGGAAAATGGTAATGGATCTGTTTGCTTGTTGCCTCGCGGGTAGTAACTGATTTACCGCATGACGTATTCAATATGAGATTCACAGTTTCGATTTGTTGATATTCCAAACAATTTTAAGTATTAAATGCAGCCTGTTTTGAGATGAACCACAGTAAAACCCATTAGGGTGTAAACTTTTGAATTGCTTTACCAAATGAGATAAGAACCAAGTCACCAACAAAAAGTAATCAAGAATTTTATAAAAAAAGCTTTGTATAACGTTGAATGTAACATATTATATATTCAATACTATTCTACAGATGCAGTAAAGCCTAGAAATCTTGCAATTTAATTGCTGTTTCTTAACCCTTTATCATTTTCAAAGAAATCACCTCCAGCTCAGCACATTTGCATTTTGCACCGCGATTCATTCGCCTACTAATACGCCTTAAGGAATTACAATTCTATAATACCAAACATACTATGAAATACAAGCGACTTTAACCCTAAACCACTTGCATTAAAACAACATGAAAATTAGTGGAATGCAACTGTAGTTTGGTGAAAATTTCCCCAAGCAATTTTGTGTTTGAACCAGACGAATGATTTCCCAAAGCATTCTAGACTTTAATAGAACGTATTTGAGTTTATTAAAAGTGCAACAAGTGTAGCCTTCGCCAACGGAGTGATGTAACGGTGAAGATATATTAACATTTTAGTCGCATACCGCCGATCGGTTAGTAATAGATTATAATCTAGGCTGTATTTAGTGTTCCTATGGTGGAATATTAAGTAATCGATTTGAGACGCTCTCATTGTTTTAAATCAAGAGTGCTATTTTTAATTGTATAGCGGGCAATTGATCGGATATTTAAGAGATCACCGCCGGCCATGAACAATGCGCCATATTCCGCGCTTTGGTTGTGTTGCCGGTTTTTACGCCGCTTGAGTGATATAACTCTACGGCCTCTCACCGTCACTGACTCATATATTGAATCATGAAATTATATACGTTTGATCAATTTGGAATTTTTATTAAGTTACAAATTGTAGTTTTTTATGTAGAAAATAAGTTTTCCCTTATTCTTAAACCTGTGATTAAAAATAATACTTGTCGAGATGTCACTTGAGGTTTTTAGATATTTATAAATATTTTTATCCATATAAAGTTTTTAAAAAATAAAAAGTTTTAATAAACTATATTAGTTACATGGTATGTAAAATAACATTTATTTTTAAACAGGAATCATTCAAGCTTGCTATAATAAATTCTGTTCCCCGATCCCTTGCGCAACGAAAAAAATATTGAAAATAAAATCTACATTTGCAAATGAGATGTTGGGAATTATACAAAGCATCTGTTTGTGGCATCGCGGTTAATATTTTACGTCTTTTAATGCGAGCGCAGCCGCGGATTTCGCTAGCGTACCACTGTGGTTTCGTCTGTCCATGTCGTTTTGCTTTTTCATAACTATATGTTTTTTATGAGAAAATTAATCAGGGAAGCGTTCAAGGGCGGCGTCTTATCAGTTAAGAGACCGGCCAGTTCCTTTGTCCTCTATATATATTAAGTATAGACTATAATATAAACATAAAATTCTGAATGTGTTGCTTTTTTATAGTATAGCGGATAACGGAGCAACCTCTCCTTATGGTAAGAGAACTCCTTTTGCTGAGCGCAAAACTCGAAGTACAAAATGTCGCTTACTGGCGTAAAAAGCAACACCAATGCGTGGACTGTGGTGCGGTTGTCCTTGAGAGGCAGTGTTCTTTTACGATATAGAAGACACACCGTTGTCCCCTATAGTGTAAAAGCAAGATACGTAATAATACTTTTAAATAAATTTGAATACTATATATTATATATATAGTATAATATATATATAGTATCAATATATATAAATATATATTGATTATAACTTAAGAAGGGCTGGAAACGTTTGAATGATATGGAATTAACTTTATATGCGAATAAAAAAAGTAAGGTTGGTTTTAATATTCCGTTTTTCACATTAAGTGAGGCCATGTATTGGGAGATTATAATTGGATCCGGTAGATTGCGTACCGAGGATGACATCCGGGTCCATTTGTAATATTCATTAAATCAATTTTCGACCTGCAAACAAGTTTTTAATATCACATAAAAGCTAAATCACATAATTCCTTTTGCAAATACAATGTTTGAATGAGAATGTGTTTGAAATAACAGGTATATATATCTACTCTATTCAATGATAAGCAATGTAGGTCGTTAGTTAGAGACTAGTTCTCATTCTCTGAATCATTTTCCAGTTAGTAATTACGCATTTTCTGTTTGATTCATAATTTTCAATTAAACTATATTATCTCCTATTAAGAGGCAATCAAAGATTCTGTTTATCGTTGGAATACTTTTGTAAATTGTTAATTAAATTCAGATGGCATCATATAAAACATTATTAATAAAGTTAGGTATGTCTAATGCAAATACTTCCTGGACAATGAATTGGTTTTTGGTTACCATTATCTGCTGTTTTTTAAATATTTCTAAGAAATTTTAAGACAATATGAAGTAAGAACTTTTATAACGGCAGTACAAAATATTTTATTGAAAAACAAACAAACATTTTGCGCTAATAAATCATCACAAGTTTAAAAATGTCAGTAAATTAGTAATATGTAATTTATTCAAATGCTAACAGACAAATAATATTAATTATTCAATTTAAATCAATAATCACAATTATCCTTTCATAAACAAACTGTACCTTTGTGTAAAAACACGGCCCATTCTCCGATCTTGGTAATTGTCATTTAATTACCACCGGGCAACAAAAAATAAACCCCAAAGCCTCTTAATGGCGGACAATTTTACGCTTCTGTGCGTCTAACGTTGAAACTGTGGCGTTCAGAGAAATTAACCATAATATTCGTTTGATACAATACTCTAAAGCCAAGTCAACAATTTAATATTCGATAGGTTTTTCTATTTGACAGTCTGTAATTTCAACGTAGTCAACCACTTTGCTTTAATTGTTAGAGATTTCCCGTCAGAGAACCATACAGAAAAATGCTGACGAACTAACTGCCGGCTCGTCTGGAGTGATATCACGTACTCACAGAATATTCAGCTTGAAATACTTGTATATATTTATTTCTATACTTGTACTTGGAACGGTGCCTCTACTGTGTTTTACACTTATAGCTTATTCCACAACACCCTTTTTCTAATTAATCTATGATTGTTTAGTATCCTCATTTTATTTGATCCGAGTTATTAACTTATTGATGTAAATAAATAAAATGTGTGCTATAAGATTATATATTTTATATCACGCTACTGACTCCTGTAATTTAATTTGAATTACAATTGTAGTTTTGCATCTGTAGTGCTTTTTAATTAAATAATTAATTTATATAAAAAAGTGTCGTAATAGCTACAATTACTTCAGATTATTATGCTCCACAAGGGGGTACTAAATAAATCCTATTAGTGTACACTACACTTAATTGTCAACGATTATTTTTATTTATGTTTTCTTTTAATTCTATAGCGGGCAACGGAGCAGGTGAGTCTCCTATATAGTAAGTGACCACCACCGCCCATGAACAACCGCGGTACACTCCGCGCATTGATTGTGTTGCCGGCTTACGTGGTTTAAGCGACACATTTAAGGGCCTCCGATATTCTCACTCACTCTGTGAAACAGAGTACAAGTACCGTTTCACGCTTAGTATTCTGTGAGCCCGTGGTATTACATCGGTCGAGCCGCCCTAATTAGTGGATCACCATTTGCTTCACTATGGCTTTCCCACTGGTGCGACAGTATTAAGACACTCACCCGGCCACTGTAATGCAGTTAAAATTGTCCGGACCGGGATTCAAACTCGATACTTCTCGCTTCATGGCATACTTTTAAAACCATTAATTAACCTACGAGGCTCTCAAATTTAGGGGATAACGGAGCAGGTCGATCTCCTTTATGTTAAGAAAACACCAGCGCCCATGGACAACCGCGCAACAGTCCTCGCATTGGTTGTATTGAATGAAATGAAATAAATAAATTTAACTATTAATATTTGTAGTTTACTTTAACACTAAAGGAATTATTCCTTTAAGATTTAGATGCCGTCATCTTTTACCTAAGAATTCTAAATGTTATACTATAAATGCCATATTTTCCTCTTCAGTAAATTGCATACATAAATTTGAATCCGCTAATCTATTTCTGCGAACGCTGAGCATAAAACTGTTAAAGATATATTACCGGTAATAAATCTCCATACTGCTTTATGAGTTCCGAATTTGCATGCCTGTGTGGTGACTGCGACGGGAAACGATTGGATATCGGAATGACTGGTTAGAGATATTTTTAGTTTTGTTTAATACAATTTCTTGTTGCAAATAGGAACCAGAATAATTGATGACAATCACAAAACTGTAATTACACAGAATATATCAGAGTTACTTTTGTAATATGATAATTAAATTAATTAGTAATTACGATTATTACATAACATCCCAAGCAACTGCTATTTTATATTTGGCAACAAAAATGCCACAACAACATAAATAACATTATTTCTAATTTAACTAACAACAACACTGTATTGGTAAAGCTTTATTAAGCATAAATACAATCTCTTATAGTATGCATGGAGGTCAAAGGAGGAGGCCTATGTCCAGCAGTAGACGTCTAACGGCTGAAATGACGATGATGAGCTTGAAATGTTATATGAATATATTTTTTTATTGTAAATCGAGAGGCAAATGATGAGTCTCACCTAGGATAGCCCCACCTAGCCCTCCGCCCACGGAAACCCTTAAACTGAGCATGCTCGCGGGTGCGTTACCGGCCTTGTAAGGATTGGTACTTTATTAACCTTACCATCCCTATATATATACGAAAACATAATGTATGTGCGTAAGTATCATAATAAATTCAAATTAAACAGAGTCTCTTGGGGAACTGTGTTTGCTTATATAATACAAGCCCTAAAGAGATAACTGAACATACAGAAAGTAAATTTAAGAATCATATAAAAAGTACTTTAATTAAGAAAGCTTTTTACAACATTAACCAGTATATGAGACAAAGATGCATGCTTCAGCACAAGCACCAACTGGTACCTTTCAAACCAGTCAATAGCGTATAAATAAACTATTGTAAATTTGCAATAAAAAAATTAATGCCTACGAATTACTTGTTAGTTCTTCCCGTAGAGGTATATCTTTGGAACCAATGGTAGCTTTACTAATTATTGTACCTAAATTGTCTTACAAAAGTGCCCCTTATGAGGCCTATTGAATAAATGCTTATTTGAATTTGAAAAGATGCTCAAGTCGTAATAGTTTGGAAATACATACCAGACAGCTGCTTCATAAATTGATGTTGCGCGATTCTATTTATATAAGTCACTTTTATTATACATATTCTATGGTAACTTCTATAATAGTACAAATATTAAATATTGCACGTGACATAAGAAATATATTGTATGAATAAATGATTTTTGCAGAGGGATTTCCCAGTTTGAGGTCAAGTTGTGGATATCCTGGAGATATTTCATCAGGGATAGGAGGCACGATATCTGTGGCTTAATTAAACACCGTGCGGTAATCAAATTCAGTTCATCGCTCTAGATTGTGCCATACCACCATGCCCTTTAATGAACTCCAGTTGTGCTTGAGTGGAAAATTTAAGAGGATTTATTAAGGACGGCGATTAAATTTCAATTTTCAGTAACACAAAGTTTTCATTTCAAGATTATCCTGCTCTTGATCGATATAAAAGTTAAAAAGACTTGGTTAAAATTGTAGATAAGTGGCGGTCACAGTAATGATTCTAATGGTTTTTCTTAGCTTTATTCTTGCTTTGCTATATTCACAGATGTAGGTAGTATTTATAATGTTTATTTTGTAGTTAACATAAAAAAACTGTCTACAGAGTAAAATTGTGGATAGCGATGCAGTTGTCTATGAACATCTTTTACCATCACGGGATCTGCTCCATTGTCAAATGCATAAAATATTTAGGATTTTTCGAACGATTTTAAAAATATAACAAGATTCAAATTTTGTGATTTGCGAATTTAGTATTAATACTAAATTCTTAAATTGCAATAGTGTAATATTTAATTGCGTTTTGAAAAATATATTTTTTATTGGTTTTTAAAATCTTTTTGAGATCGAATACTTTTCGAATACTCGAATAACTATAGAACAAGAAAAACAAAAAGGTGCTAAAAATTTCAGTTTGGCGACTCGCACCACAAGCGTTAAATATTTTTACGATGTTATTCATACTGGAGTCAAAAGTATTTAAAAGTTTTGATAGGTTTTTAAAGCCAATTTATAGTTATAACTAAGGTTGAATTTGAATAGGCTAGTTTATTAAAATACTTCACATTTTTAAATGAACTTTACCGGAATATCCATTTAAAAATACAATCGTATTAGTAAGTAATATATAGCCCTTTAAGATTATCCAAATTTCAATAAACAGTGTGTCTATAGCAATCTTTGGCCTTGTAATGAAATTATTTTAGATGTTGATGGAAAATACGCCTTTCAAATTCTATTCAACGCACGGGTATATGACACACGCGATAACCCCTTTTACCCGGGTTTTAGCGAGTTTTAACCGGTTTTTTCAGTGACTTCGGGCTAAAGAGTACGTGTAGTGGAGAGTGGCGTTTCATGTAAACATACAATACGAGCCCCCGCCATCCAACCGGATTAACGCTTTTTATCCAACCAAGGTATAGCGCGAGAGAACGCAACTTATCATCAAATGTTTTTGAAGAAATAAATTCATTTAAATTAATCTCAATAAAAATATTCAAATATCATTGACTTGATTCTTGGGTTGATTCTCCGTTATTAATGTCTGATGTTCTGAATGTGTTTGGACTAGCTGTAGTTCCAAACCATGAGGTTGTAGAGATCTTGGTATTGTCTCCCATCTACGCCGCCTCACGGCTGTGACTCGGATAAAGAAAATAATTTCAATTGGGTAGGTTATTTCCCTAATGTCACCCTACTGTGAATTCTGATTCTTATAATATATAGCATATGAGATATAACATCAGAGTTATATAAAATATTAAAATAGCGGCCTGTGAGTTTCAAAACCTATGTTGACACATAATAGGCAGTGAAATGTATCATATTTTCAAAAATATTTTTTTATTTTTCTACTCATAGCGAACTAATATTTTCTTTCAAAGACGTAGGTATGTATACGCGAAGCTTCCTTTTAATATTTTAACAATTTTGTTTACGTCAAATTTGATAGCATATTTTTTCTGCAGCACGTTACATTATGTAAATCACAAGTGTTTCTTATAGAAACGGTGGCAAAAGAGCAGGAGGCTCACCTAGTTATCTTCCGCCCACGGATATCCCTAGCACTTGCAGAGCCACGGGTTTAAAGAATATGTACGCTCTTTTCTTGAAGGTCCCCAAGTATAAATATTTTGTGATTTATCTCCGATGCTATAACGAATCGCGAATGGAGTGTGAACGTGTCCGAACGCTCTGGGCTTAGGATCTGAGCTGAAAGCCGGATATTGAGAATCGGAAACAAAAAATGTATTAATGGAAATGACGATTCGCTCGGCGATATCCGATTTTTATCTATTTTTCGCAGGAATAGTTTATTTTAGGGCTATGTGAAAAGTTTCGGCTCTGTCAAAATAGAAACCTTTTTTATTCAACATTTTTTCTATCAGTCTTCACTCTTTATCGTAATTGTGATAGAAAAAGTTGCTGCCTGTGAATTCTGGGATATGGCAAATAAAACAATACACTTCGACAAAACATTGAAACAAGTTTGAACGTTCTTAATTATATGTTTGCTTAATATGACACAAAATAATTATTTCTACTTAAAACTACAACTAAAGGCCTTTTTATCTAGTCTACCACTTTTAAGTCTATATACGTTAGGACATAAAATACTACTTTTGACTACTTATTCCTCTTGACAATTTTTTTATTTATATAGATTTATGTAATTACTTTAAATATGAAATGGCGTAACAATACGGTATTGATTAAGTTTAAGTCTATGGAAAATTAATTCATTTGCGTACGAGTCTTATAACCTCTCTTTTGCATTTACAAGAATTGAGATGTTATTAAAAAGGTGTAATTAATAAATAAACCACATTCCTCTATTACTTAGAATATTATTAGAATTTTTACATTTAGTGAAAAGCTCTCAATAGTGGATTTATTTCTTAGGATTTATGTCATGGTATAATTTTCTTAACGTAATTTTTCTTCTAGTTGAAACATGAATCATTGTATTAGACAAATGGTAGCTGTCAACAGAGCGTCTGAACTGGACACATTGATCGCTCACTTGAGTCACGGTTAAATAATCGCTTATATCGAATAGACATAGATCGATTATTCAAAACTATTAAAAAATCGATTAAAATGATGATAATATATAAGTATGTAGGTACATGAAATTAAGACCATGCGTAGAAGTAAGTATTATAAATTAAAAACATGTCCAGTACAATTTTTCCGTGGGAGAGCCATGCTGAAGCATATGATGACGCACGAATTTTGCTGGCTCGTTCACAGTGATACCACGGGCTCACATAATACCCAGCATGAAACGGTACTTGTACTGTGTTTTGCAGAGTGAGTGATGATATCGGAGGCAATTAAAATGCCGCTTAAGAGGCGTAAAAAGCTGCCAACACAACCAATGCGCGGATTGTGGCGTGGTTGTCCATGGGCGGCGGTGTTCTCTTACCATATAGGAGACCGACCTTGTCCGTTGTCTGCTATTCTATAAAAAAATTATATGTTTATTTCACTGTAACTAGATAATCACTGTAATCTGTTGAAATTGTAATAGCAAAAAAATATTATATTCAGCCGTAACACGTCCACTGCTGGACATACCCTCCCCTTCGGACCTCCATGCATATTTGTCGGAGGCGACCTGCATCCAGCGTCTTCTTGCAACCTTTATAAGGTCGTCTCTCTATCTTATGGGTGGACGTCCCACATTGCGCCTGCCGGTCCGTGGTCTCCACGTCAATACTTTTCGGCCCCATCGGCAATCTGCACTACGAGCGATGTGGATTGCCCATTGTCACAAATATTCTATTATCTGACTTAAAATTTCTTATCTTTATAAATCATCACTAATATCTTTTTCTTTTGGACACCTAAGCTTTTAAAATTGTTAGTTTTATGTCACAAAATAATTTCAAATTTGCTTAGAATTGTTTTTATATAAACAGTATTGAATAAGGTTCACTTAAGTATAGCATACCCATAGCTAGTGAGGCGTACTCTAATAAATCTCTGATCGGGTCCGAACCCAAGACCCTCGTCAAGCCAGCTGTGCTACGCTATTTTAATCTTATGAAATTGTATAACTTATGACGCTTGACGCTTATTAATCAGCAAATATACAGATTCCATAGCAGAATACAGTTAACATAGGGGAGTATAGTTAGTTCCTTTAAGAGCTTAGACTTTGAAACTAAAATTACTCAACGATTTTGAAGAAATATTACTCTAAAATTTGGAATACCAAAAAATTGCAACATTTCGTTTACCTCATTTTACAAAATATACATATTACGGTAAATTTAATTTTGGTACGCATTCAAAACCTATGTTGAGTTTTTTGTATGTGATATTTGTATTCAAAACTTATATTGAGTTTTTGTCTAATATTTACTTGTATATGCCATACCGGTAAATTCGCAAAAAATTTGGGCACGAACCCCTTACTTTTTGACTTTTATATAAATTAATAGTAATGCCAATAGTAAACCGTATTAGAAAAAAAATAAAGATTTATATATTATTAAATTTACAAATATATACGCTAACCTATAAATTAAAGCAAGAATTTTGAATTTGACAGCAGTATTTGATGTTAAAGGATGCCAATTAAGGCGTGTTCATTGTCACTTTGATACTTTGTAGTTGATAGTTCGAATAGTTGATTATTGAAATTCTGTATGAATCGGACATGAAATAAGAATAGTACTTACTATATACATACTTGGTAATTTTGTTAGAATTAAAATAATTCTGAGTAAATAAATTATAAGACAAGTAAGTTATACCGTCAAACGTGGCGTATAAAGCCATCAACACAACCAAGGCACTGGTTGTAACGCGGTTGTCCATAATCGATGGTGATCTCTCACCATACTGGACAGTGATCCCCTACCTACTTCATTTACGGAACCACGCCCAGCCACGCCAGTTTCACGGAACCAGCAAATTTAAATAGTAAAATAAATCAGTAAGGTATTTATTTATGTTATTATTATGTATGGTATGTATGTATGGTCCAGAGATGACTCCACGGACACATATTGGGAAACACTGATAAAGGTGACTCGCCTGCCCCGTTTTGCGATATCTCATGAATAAATCAATGCTACAAATATATATTACATCAATGTATGTGTAAAAAAGTGAAGAGCGATAAAATAACACGTTTCATGTAAGATCTAAACGCTAAATATTGCAACAGACGGCATTAAGTGCTCTCGTACTGTTGTATGAGTCGTTTCAGACCCATAAAGCCATTACATTGCACTCGAAACCTCGCGGGTCAAAACCGACCCACTAACCTGAAAAATATTATCACGCTGCGCTCACAATGAAACTTTTATAATAATTAATTCCAATTACTTTGAGTTAGCTTAATTTATTAAATCAACTTTAATTTCAGTAAAAGATTTTATTAAAACTAATTTTGCGAGTTTACTCCATACAAATCAATTACGAATTTCTTTTATTTCTATAAACTATTAATGGAAATAACAGAATAAGATAGGATGAAATATTATTTATACAAGAAAACATAATTTAAATGCAATGATTTATTTAATTTCTTCTAGTGAGATTGGTCTACCATTTTGAATACATAATAAATTTTTAATTCAGAAGTAGGTCAGTTTTTGTTTTTAATAAATTAGTATGACATTTCATATATTGCCTCTTAGGTCTTAGTAATTAATAAGTAATAGTCTTAAAAGGTCACACAACGCAGTTTCGCAATGACTTAACATTATCTTAATTATTATTATCTTATTTATATTTATCCACGAAATTACAACATATGATTAATGAATTTTATTTTGTAATGCACAAATAGGCATCTATGCTACTGTAATAGTAGTTATAAAATAAAAAGTAATATTTTTACTATATTAGTCATAGATTTTCGCTTAAGTATCATCATCATCATCAGCCTATTCAAGTCTACTGATGGACATAGGCCTTCCCCATCATGGGGGGTTATTATGCCTTAATCACCACGCTTGGCAGGCGGGTTGGTGATCGCTGTACTCGTAAGGGCACTGCTGCCCACCTTCCCGTGAAGTGTCCTTTAGTCGCCTCTTACGACATCCCATTAGGAAGACTGGGAGTGGTACTATTCTGGTCCGGTAAATATTGTTTTATTTTTAAGCTAAATTGTGTAAAATATGTATTTAAATAATCCTCTGTGATCGGTAATCTTACCGCGATTAGGTCGAAGAAAAGAAGCGAACAAACTGTAGATTATTTCATTCCGATCATGTTTCGAATAATTTTTATACTGAATTTTATTCCATAAACGAGTCTTTAGGACCGTTTATTTAGGAGAAATGGCGATTCGAATAGAGACGTGCACTTAACCGGAGATAAATGACCAGTTTCTACGCTTAAAGTATCACTCTTGCCACTGTTACATTGCTCTTTCCTTACAATAGATCTACTTTCTTACCGTGTTTCTAAATAAATTTGAATTAATAATAACCAAAAACATTGTGCTAACCTCAATTCATGCAGAGTTTTTTTTATTGTCTGTTTTACAGTTCTGGATACGGGTATTTTACAACCTGTATTAATTTTTCCCATAATTCATAATTAATTACGATTTAAAATTATGTAATTTTATTTTAATTCGAAATCGGAATACCTTAAAAATTCATTAATTTTTTTATGTTATTTGAATTAAGATTCAAATTGTATCACGTTACTTTATTTGTGTACCTGGCCAAACAATTTAGGATTATAACTTCACTGATTTTACACATAAATTAGAAGATGCACAGTTTTTGTAACATAATATATACTCTCTCGTTACAATGACGCTAAAAATACATACAAACAGAGACAAAATAACAACATATTATATCAAACATTCCTATTATCTTATCATATAAACCTCTTATTGCTTAGTATGAATAATAATTTTGAGCGCGGTTTGTTATAGTCGCCATCTTGTTTTCAGCATTCGTCATTTGTCAAAGATATGTAATTATATTATTAATGAATGGATGTGTACGTAATACAACCAGTATTGGAATTTATTTACACTTGTAAAGCCATGCCCACAATAATAAGAAACTATATAAACTGGCCTGATTTTGCTAAGCTTAGTTAAGTCATATTGAGATGAAAGACATTATATTTAGAGAGACAACCATGTAGTAATATGACTTATTCTTTTGCTGCAATGATAACACTTTTAAAAGTGTCTTTATTGTGAAAAACGGGTTGTAAACAAGCAGGAGAATGACTTAGTATTAACGGTCCTCCGTTCTTGGACCCCGCCAGTCTCTATTAGGCCACGAGTTCGTTGCCGGCCTATTAGCTTGGAAATACCTATCCAGTTTCCTGATTCCACAGTGTGGTGTGACACAGACAGAATACGTTGAAAAACGCTGAGTTGTGGAACGAAAACATCCCGGTGATATAAATAAGATACATTTTCTTTCAATCTATATAAAAATGTGTTTGCATAATAAGATTATGTTTTAGTTGTAAATACAATTCTAATGTTACTTATTGACAGTTGAAGTTAGAATTGTGAATTGAATGTTAGAAGTGTAAGAATTGTTCGTATTAAACTGAAACATAGAAATAAAGTTACTTCTGCGAATGGTGGTCAAATATTTCACGATCCATAATCGATGATGAAGTGGAATTGATACCGGACATGCCGCAATGGCTGAACAATTTGCGGTAATCATTCGATTACCGCTCGAGCTAATTTCGAAATAAACGAAGAGTGACAATTTCGAAATCGTCAATGGCCCGCAAATTAAGATTATATAGCTATAACTCCGAAAAGTGACATTCAGTGCTTTATTATTATTAAGCAAAACAAGCGACCTTTTTTAGTATTTTTTAATATATAGCTGACAACTTGGCGGGCATGTATCTTGATAGTAAGATGTCACGGTCACACATGGATAATCGTCATAGTAATAATCAGCGCTCTAGTTGTGTTGCCTGCTTTTTACTTAAGCGGTACCTTCATGCGCTTTCCTCGTTTAATCAGCGAATTTATTTTTCATATACTCAGTATAAGTATTAAAACTTATCAAAATATTAATTCTGTTCAGACCGACGATAGAACCCAGTGCCCTCTAAGTCACGGCTATAATACCACCACGAGGATCATAAACTTTTCATAGTTCTCAATAAGATATTCACAAAAAAGTGTAACTGTTTCTTTCTTTTGTAAAAGATTTAATATTTCTTTTCAGCTTGGTTATTCAACAATGTCAACAAGGTAAACTGATGTATGTTGAATATTAAAAAAAATATTTTATTTGTAATAGATACCGGTACAGCGGCCGGTCATACTTACATGTTACCCGCGTCATATCGCTATCATACGGGTAGAATGTATTACATGGTATTTAGTATAACCTGTAAAACTCAGTTTTTATGTTATAGCGGACAACGGAGCAGGTAAGTCTCCTATATAGAGAACACGGCCGCCCATGGACAATCGCGCCACTGTCCGAGCATTGGTTGTATTGCCGGCTTTCAGATATCCTCACTCACTTAGCGAAATATAACGATACATCTAATCCGTTGTCCGCTGTAGAATAAAAAAAATGTTTTTTTGTGTTACTAGTCTACTAATAGGCTTTTATTGTTGTTGCTTTATTTCCAGATAAGATTGTTTGTAAGTTTAATTAACGTGGTTTATTTTAGTGTTATGTTATACCTAAAAACTCAATAAATAAAACTTAATTTACTGAGAAACAAATTCAAACTTACTTTCACGCCATGAACATAGTTTTTAATAATTGTTTAAAGAGATTCAAAAGTTTGTTAAGAAAAGTAAACATTTTAGTACAAAACAGATCAAATATATTATATGTTGAATGAATTAACAAAAGTCTACCTGCTACAATTGCTCAACAGATTTTGATTAACATTTATATTTAAATACCATTTATTGCTAAACGACTGTTAAATCGTGAAAAATTACGAAGCGAAAGTGACCTCGTACGGTACAGTTATTAATAATAAGGCTGACGATACAAGAATAAGCTTATATATAGTATTATACACGTGAAAGAGTAAATTTTTACAGGCTCCTTTGGAGTGCTAGCACGGGCTTACAGAAACTAGCCTGAGCAAGTGAGGAGGCCCAACAACTTATATTGTTTAAGAGAAAAAACGTAACGCAACCAAATTATAGATTATGGCGGTCGCATAAGGGAGGAGCTGATCTTTTACCATCAAGGCATGCCCCGTAAAAAATCAATTAACTTACATTTGTCTATGATTAAATATCTATTATAATGGAAATATATTTTGTGTGAATAACCTTTTATATTGAAGAACAAAAGTTGGCCCTAAACATCTGTTAAAGAAAGTTGGAAAGAGTAATTTTAGTGTTCAAAACAAAAATAAAGAAACAAAATTGCGACTTTACTTATTTTTTAGGCAAGTTGTACGTGCTTATGTTATACCATTTAACAATAATAAACTTAGTACTAGCGTATAATTAACATTTATCGAAGCAGGAGATCCTTGAGTTCACAGTAACACCCATAAGATTGGACATCTTACGGAAATAATAAAGGCGAAAGTTTATTTGGCAGATTGGAGGTATGTTAAAATTAAATCAAAATACCACATAAGCTATCATTATCATTTATAATTATATTAAAAATAATAATAATATGTATTTCTTAGATATATCTACTTAATTAGGTAGATATCACTTAAGTGATAAGATATTGTGGCAAGCGGATGACAGTCCGGTTCACTAGTCAATAGATATGTGTTGTAAATAGTCAGTTATTATTAATTGTAACATATTTTTATTGTTTTAGTAATTAATAATTATTCACAAGTCTTAAAGATAAGTGTAGAATTGGAACTGGATTGGATACATTCGCCGAAGGCCCTGACTACCACTTCTGGAATGAGTCCAGGAACAAATAAAAGGGATTTCAGGAATGCATGAAGCGAAGTGAAACGCAAAGCCAAAGATAGGATAAATATCACACACAGAGTATATAGGATTACATGTCAAACTAGCGATCCGGTACGTGCTTCGTGACATATAAAAAGTTTCAAATTAACAGCAAAATCCCTATCAACAAAATGATCCGCTAGACATTGAATTCATTGTAACAAAAAATTTGATAAATAAAGAACCGCATAGAACATTCAGCGTGAAACAGTACTTGTACTGTATTTCGCAGAGTGAGTGAGGATATTGGAGGCTCTCAAAAATGACGCTTAAGCGGTGTAAAAGCCGGCAACACAACCAGTGCGCGATGTGGCGCGGTTGTGCACGGGCGGCGGTGTTCTCGTAACATATAGGACTACTCGTAATCTACTCCGTTGTCCGGTAGAGAATAGAATTTTTTTTTTAAAAATTGCTCTACCGATTTTGTGTAAACTTCACGGAAACCTTTTACTAAATAGGCCAAACAAAGCCTAGATATTTGGTTTGGTTAAATGAGCCCGTCCTTCATTTATGCATTCACAACGAAAAATGGCATTGGTTTATAAAAGTATATAGATGTGATAGTTACTCTTAAAAATACTACATTGCACACGTACCTTTAAACTTATGAATGGAATCTGGCGAATGACATTTAAATTACAACACTCGTTTGTCACTCACATTAAACTTGTGTAATATGTCTAAAGTACTGTCATACAATATCATATTATCAAAATATAACCAAAATATGTGTACTGAAAACTTGAATTATACTTAGATATTTTGGGTTAAATTTTTAGAATGAAGGTTTGAAATCACTGAATGTTTTCGTTATTTTTTGTATTTTAAGAGTTTGTTATGATATTTCATCCATCTTAGTTACATTAGTATATTGTAAATCCATATTATCACAATTTTCACCCTGAGTCATCGGTACTTCCTAAAAAATTCACAAATTGACTTATTCTATTTGTAAATGTATCTTAAAGCATTAGTAATATTGCAGTCTAAATTTATCTACATTTACTACCTTTATTAAGATATTATGATCCTCACAAAAAATTCACTATAATTCATGAAAAATCTAAAAGATTTTATTTATTTATTTTAACTTTAAGCTTAAAAGTAACTTTACAGGTTTAAGGTTAAACTTAATGAGTTATCATGATCCAAACCATTAAGAATTGGGTACGTTCAAAACAAGAGGCCGGAAACCAACCGTGGCAGGCAGGAGGTGTCCATGGGCGGTGGACCACATATCCTAAATGAGCCTCTATTTTTTTATCTCTAATTTTTTTATAAAAATAAGTATGACATTTTCTTTATGGCTTTTAAGTCGTTAAGGAAAGTAATAAAACTTTACTGCTAATTTTCAAAAAATAAGTTTGGTAATAAGTCGAATATGCCGAAAACGTCTAGGCAATTCTAAGTTTAAGTCCGTGTGATTGTCCCGATTGTTACCGCGGTTCCCATTAAATTGGCAGTAATAAATTATAAGTCGGCGACGCAGTAGTTTCGGACAATAGAAACTTCGACTAATAAGCGACTGCGAATTAACTGTAGTTGATAATTCTCGCCCAACTGTGCTACCGATGTGGCCACAGGCAAATCAAAACAGTTGATAGGATATATCGACTCGCTAAGATCATTCATAGCCATTTCATTTAATCGATGTTTTTATTTTATATTGTTTTTATATATTAACAAAAAAAACAAAAAATCAAAATACCGACCGCATATGAGTTAACTTTCGGGTTGCCTGAGGTTTTAATTGTTATATATAACTTGAAAATCTTAAAATCTAGTATTATCTATATTAGTTGTATTAGTTGTTGCATTATTTTACTTCCAGGTTTGAAAGCCGCAATAAGCAATATGTGAGTCTCATATTTGTCTAAATATATTTTAGTTATTGTTTATAAAACTAAAACGCCGTATAGAGCTTAAACTTATAATAGGTTCTATAAATTCTAAGGCTTTGTATGATGACGAGATTAATAATTACTCATGTCTGCCTAAATAACATAGTTTTTCTGTGAGTGGGTGATATAGCTTAAGTTATTTCATAATAGTAATATTCATGACAATACAAAAGAAACCCAGCTGTATTTACACAATCAATATCTTTTCGTATTAAAAATCTATATTTGAGATATATATCTCTGAACGCATATTAATTTACACATACAAAGTATGTTCACACACAGATTCATAAATGAACTAAAAATATTCTATTATAACTCCATTTTCTACTAATCCCCACTCAAATAAAACATATGAAATGAACCGAAGCGGTTGAAAATGAGATTAAAAATCAATTAATAGGGTGGCAACCCCAGTATAACATTGTTTAAGTGAAGACTGGTTTCTTTGAATACTATTTCGAGTAGAATAATTTTGTATCTACGGAGAAAAATATCTTTTATTTATTCACTTTAATTTTATTATTTCGAAATCTGTGGTTGGATTATTGGCTTGTTTTATATATTTCGGTGATATTAAAGCTATAAATTTGTACATGTTATTGATTCTTTACCCTAATTCAATATTATAGTTTTGGAACCGGTTGGAACCTGCATTAAATGTCGTTTTTTTCTTGCAGATGAGGAATTTCTACTTAAAGAATAATAGTTTATTCCAGTATTACGTATTCGGATAGAAAATTATTTTCATTTAAAGAAACTAAGGACGATTTACTTGCATGTAAAGAAAATAAATAAAATAAATGTGAAGTTAATATATGTGTAGGGCTGGGGATGTTTATAGGCAGGGGATCGCTCGCCCTAGGCGAGTATCTTTCTCGTTTGCCTCCAATTAAATAAAAAAAAAGTATAGCTGAGCCCACTAAGGACTGACTTTATTATCAGTATCTATAGTAAATTATTAATAAGACGTAAATCTATACGAAATACCTTATTTTAAGTTTCACGTCTCCTTTATTCTGCTACTTAATACAGGTTTATCTGAAATTAAAAAAAATAGATTAGATGAAATATATGGTATAGTATGAAAATGTTAAAATCATTTCATTAAAGTATTTTTATGAATAATCCTAAGCATTGAATTGACATTAAAATAATTATTTACAAGCTGAAGGCTTTTCCGGCAGTAAGTTTGCAATAAAGTTTTTCCCTCGGGACACATGTCACTCTAACCCGACACATAAACCTTCAGCCTTCAGGAGCATCATAAACTCCAGCCTTGTTTATTTTCCACGAGTTTTCTTTATATTTTCATACGATGGGTGGTGAATTGCTTGTAACAGTGTTTGTACGATTTTTTTAATATTTATAATATTTTTGTCAATATTAAATCACGTTTTAGAGACAACTTTACAGAAAATCTAGGCTTTATTGTCCTGACAAAGTCACTCAAAAAGTCAGATAATAATTCTTGACAATAACATGAGGACGATCAAAATTTATATTTTTATATCAAATGGGAACTATTTACTACGATAAAGTACACAGGTAACAATCCCCTGTGAGGCACGTAGGCTAAAATAATTTCTAAGAGAAACTTGTAGTATAACTAAGCACAAGTTCCCCGATAGACAATAATATTAATCTCAAAGATCTTAGAAGCATTTAGTCAGTACGTCAATAGTTTTGACAAAGTTAGCCAATCGTGGCTTGCTATTGACTCGAACAAGTTTATAACAAACTGGGATAGTTCGATGATTCCTCTTGAGTTTAACATTCACACATTCTAGACTAAGTTCGGAATATCTTCTAAGCCAGGTGAGACCGATACAGGCAGACGTTCAAATTTGCGATTAATTTGCAAAATTAACCAGATTTCAACAATCTATCTATTTTCACTCATGGGAGAGCCATTCTGAAGCATATGCTAACGCACCAATTAGGCCGGCTCATCCGAAGTGATACCACGGTTTCAAAATCAAGTCAAATTACCACAATTTTTGGAGAAAATGAGGAAAAGATTCAATATATCTCTCATGCAGGTAAACATTTAAATTAAAATCAAATAATTATAGGAATATATTTTTTTTGTTAATTTCTTTACTTTATTTTTCATTTAATACAATATAATTAGTTTCTTTATTGAATTATTTTGAAATCACGCTGTAAATCAATAGATTTCTGCGAACGCCGAGATAATATCCGGCGCGGCTCCAACTTCCTTATTGTTTAGTTATTAATTTGACTAACCGATATTTCGTTACGGATTAATAATACGAATCCTGGATTGCTTGGCAGAAGTATGGAAGGGGAATGAATGTTATAAAATTAAGTTTGTTTTCATAAGGCGACATATTTCAGTTCTCTTCCAATCTATTTATAATTGAATCACTTGGCAATAATAGTTACGTCTTTATTAAATTTAGAAGTTACCTTTGTGTACAACATATTTATTAAATTTTGATTTAAAAATGCCGGCAACCAACCCGTCGCTCAGTTACGCTTAGGAGTGTTGATGGGTGGTAGACCGCTTATCCTAGTTGAACCTCCTACTCGTTTGACTCTTGTTTTTTTAATCTTATTACCTCTATTGGATACAAAAATATGAAATTTACAATAGTACAAAATATACAAATAATATTTAAATTTTTTGAAATCTTTTTAATACAAATGAATGAACTATATAAACCTAACTGTAATAAATTACCTACTGTAATTCCTAACCTGTAACATCAAAACCACCAAACCAATTTGATTGTTGGCATTGAGGTGATACAATGAACTTTTTTATTGTATAGCAGCAACAAAGGAAGCAGGTCTCGTTTATGGTAAGAGAGATCAGCTCCGGTCAGATCAGTGTTGATAGCTTTTTAAACCGCTTGAGCGGTGTCCCTTCATTAGGGCTTCCGATATCCTGATTCAGCAAAACACAACACAAATACTGTTTCCCGCTGGTATTCTGTAAACACGTGGTATGACTTCAGACGAGCCGGCTTAATTAATCTGTCAGCATATGGTTAAAAATGGCGCTCCCACGGGTACTCATAAGATACACTTAAGACATTGTTTAAAGTAGAACTTAATCTAAGCTAAATCTTTTATTCATCATCATCATTATCATAATTTCAGCCGTAAGCCTTGACCTCGGAGGCGACCTGCATCCAGCTTCTTCCGGCGACCTTTATAAGGTTTTCTGCACGCTGCCCTTGCCGGTCCGTGGTCTCCACTCCAACACTTTTCGACCAATTTTATTTTCCCCATCGTTTATTACGTAGAATTCATATTTGATTGAATTATTTCAAAGTTTAATACACGCTATGTACAGAAACACTATTAAATAATGAAAACAAATTCTCCACATTAATTTTTATGTGGTGTGAAAAATAGATTTTTAGGTTCGAAAGAATCACAATTAAGTGTTGGGTCATTATAACGTCAATAACTATTAGTGCAGGAATCAAAAATTAATTTTAATTAAGCAAACAGAATTTCCGACGCCAATTACCGCTATTCAGGGCAGCTCATTCAAAAGCTAATAATTTAAACGCTAAATTAATTTCACTGTGACGCACTTTAATTATATTATCGTATAAATAATGTATAAATGCAATGTTAATATTGAATGCAATTTGACTATTTCGCTTAAATATTCGTTTTTTATATAAGTCGCCACTATGTTGTAGTGGCATGTATGTACCTACACACAACTCTTCTAGAACGCTAAGTAAAAACGGTACTTGTACTGTGTTTCTCAGAGTGAGTGGGGATATCGGAGGCCCTTAAAAGTGCTGCTTAAGCGGTGTAAAAAACCCGGCAACACGACCAATGCGCGGAGTGTAGCGTGGTTGTTTATGGGCGGCGGTTTTCTCTTACCATATTGAAGATCCACCTGGTTCGTTGTCCGCTATACTATAGAAAAAGTATTAGCAATTCAAAGAAATAAATAAAGGTTAAAGTGCGTTATTGTATTTGGCATAAAATAACAACGAGGTATGTAGAACTATGTATCTACCTACAGCATATAGCACCTACCTATGTATCTACCTAAGCAGTATCTACTTACAGGATTTCATAGAAAAATTAGTGAATAGGTATATACGAGATAAAAAAAAGCCAACAAAGCGTCCACAGTCCTATAGACTATAAGATTTTCTCTGGTCGGGAATAAGAAAGTCTTAAATATTCTGAAACTATTTCCCTGACATGCATTTATTGTTGCAAAAATTTACTTAAGATTAACAGAAAGAGGGTTAAATTCAATATTTGGATAAACAATATGTTAATTATCTAATCATCTCCAGAGACATATATTAAAATTTTCATTTAGGTGTTTCGATCCTAAACAAACTCTTTCAAATTCTCAACACCCTTTGTTCTGCGTCAGGGTTTAAAAATAAACAGATATATATATTTACGTAATTTGAATATTATATTATTGAATACCTATTAAAAAATTTAATTGAATTACACAGGCATTGAGAGTGAGCAGAGGTTGTGTTGTGTGAACTCCGATATCCTAACTCACTCTGCGAAACACATTACAAGTACTGTTTAACGCTGAGTTTTCTACTGGATATTGAACCTGTAGTATGACTTCGGACGAGCCGGCCCAATCAGTCCGTCAGCATATGCTTCAGAGTGGCTCTCCCACGGGTGAAAATTAATAATTTACAAGAAATAAAAACATTTTATTTAAATATTTATATACAGATAAAGCCGCATGTTTCAGTAGATTATCCAAATGCGATAAAATATCAATAATTAAACACTCTATAAACAAATATTACGATAATTAATTTGTTAATTAAAATTTTATTCACAACCTGCTCGTTAATTCTAACATGTTTGTTTTGTTTTCATTATTCTTTATTACTTTCCAGTGCAGAATTATCAATTCTGGTATGCTTATATTAATATTAATTATTTAAAAGTTCACAAATGATTTGATACTTTGCTTTTTGTAATATTGGTAACTGATAATGCAAATAGAATTAATTTCATAGTAATATATTTGGATTTCTGTGAATGGCGGGTAGTAAGAAAATAATATGGTTTTGTGTTGTAAGGAAAGTTTTGCTATTAAAAATAATAAGCTTAGTGTGTGGGTTTAAAATAGTAACTTTTATTCGTGAAAAATCCTATTCATAGTTAGAATTAGTAGTGACTTACTCTAGAGTTGTACATACTTTGACACTCAGAGAAAACAAAAACAGCAGAGCCGGAAACTCAGTGCGTTATAAAGTTATGCATTTGTGTAGCCTTGCCTAGTAATAATGTTGCGTTTTCATAAAACAACACTGTAGGCGCCGTTAAAAAGGAATAAATTCGAACGTCGGCTCATGCATGACTCTTAAGGTTTAATGTTCGCAATAACTTGGACGCATTAACAACAATGTCGCGTAAGACCTTCAAAAGACTAACCATTGAACTTATATTACTTTGCTTTTGATTCGTGAGACTAATTCCTTTTAATTCTCTTATAGTGTCGTTCGTTATATCTTTTAACATAGTATCTCTGTTTGCCAATCAATTACTGTCCCAACTTTGATGAAATTTTGTACAGTTATAGATCTTAATCAAAGGTTACCTCTAATTACAAAAAGGCTTTTAAAAGGAAAGGCTTTTATAACAAGTTTACCCGTGGGAGAGCCATGCGTATGTGGACGCACTAATTGGACCGGCTCGCCCGATGTGATACCACGGACTCACAGAACACTCAACGTGAAACTGTACTAGTGCTGTTTCGTTGAGTGAGTGAGTATATCGGAGGCCCTTAAAAAACACTTAAGTGGCGTAAAAAGCCTGCAACACTAACAATGCGCGGACTATGGCGGGGTTCCGCGCAGTCTATGGGGGGCGGTGTTCTCTTACCATATAGGAGACCCACCAACTCGTTGTCCGCTATACTATAAAAAAATATTGATAAAATTGCTATAGTACAATGAGGTAGGTATTAGGATATGTTTGATGCTGCTAGCAGTCAGATAATTGACTTTTTAAGTTACTGAAACTAAAAGAATTATTGAAAGTTTTGATCGTAGCCGTTTGATATATCAACCAAATGTCGTAACGAAATATTATAATGTCTGATGTGAACACCTAAATAATTTAGAGCGCTTTACAATTTGAATCAGATTCACAAGAACTGAAACTCGTAATAAACATTAAAGAACTATTTGTCTTATATAATTACAAATTATACCATATTTTCCATTCCCTTTACATGAAAAATATGTTTCTCAACGTGAATTGAATGAAATTAAAGATAAATAATTGAATATTTATTTTAGTCATTCCAAGTCTCGAGAATTTGTTTCTTATTATAAGACATAATAAACCTTTTCTTTTCGTTCCTCTTTACCTAAAATATCGATTTAAATTGTAAAAATGCATGTCTGTGTTTTTTTCAAATTATGTATGATATTCTACTTTACAGCTATTGCTTTTGTTTAAAGAAAGACAAATAGATTTTTCAAAAGTAACTACCGTACGGTTCGATTCTCTGTCTGAATAAATTATGCTTATGCATTAATTGGGCCGGCTCGTCCGGAATGATAACACGGACTCACAGAATACCACTGTGTATTTACTTATCCACAGTGAACAGTATTTGTACTATGTTTCGGGTAATTGAGTATATCGGAAGATTACTGAATTATACTCTTAAATTGGGGTAAAAAAACCATAATCAAAACGTGCATTGTGGACTATATCCACTATCAAACGTATTAGTGTCATTCAATAATTAGTACTTATTACTAAAACGATATGTTTCAGTACCACCAGCAGCCTGCTACGCAAAGTTCCGATGGGAGGATTGTGGCAAGCCACCAGTACCAGTCATGTACTACTGGAGACCAGGCT
Source organism: Delias oraia (assembly GCA_018230265.1). Classification (NCBI taxonomy): domain Eukaryota; kingdom Metazoa; phylum Arthropoda; class Insecta; order Lepidoptera; family Pieridae; genus Delias; species Delias oraia. The sequence goes on along the minus strand of DWCF01002025.1, from coordinate 719 downwards.
CTCGTTGTGAAGTGGGCCTTTGGAAAGGTTGTCTTCCAAATTTGAACATGTTCCAAGATGAATATGAATGTGTAGCCACCTGTATTTACTCATCACGGGCTGGTCCATCCGATTTTCACGTTCTTAATGCAGAACAGGAAATTGAACCAACGGAGGAAGATATTATAGAGACGACAACAGCTAATGTTACTGTAGAAAATACTACTTCAGGGAATACATCTCAAAGTGAAGATGTAACAGATTCTACATTAGCTCCTGAAACGGAAAAAGATACAGTTACTAATGATGCAGAGACTACAGTAGCTACTGCTTAGTTAAATTAAATCTAAAGTGGTTTTTGTGAATTTTTTAATTTAATTTCAGTAATAAGTAATATACTAACAAAATTTATCATCTTTTAATGTTTTGTAACGCCTATTCATGACATTAATCTAGAAATGATTTTTTATAAACATCAGTAGGCAATAGAGTTGGAAGCTCAGCTGGGATAAGTGATTCAATGACACCTCCAGCCTCCCCAATACCGCGGCTGCGTTGCTGTATTACTGTTGCTGTTGCTGACCTTTAGGCATTCCTAAAGTCTTATTGATTTGGAAATACCTGTACAGGTAGCTTATTCCACAGAGTGGCGGTGAAAAATAATTAAATTTAATTCAGCATTGGCCGACATTGAATATTAACTTTTATATTTTAATAAAAATTAAGTGTGCAATGTCAAA
>DWCF01002024.1:0-26286 GCA_018230265.1 Delias oraia | reverse complement strand
CGCTAATGTATAGTTTGATATCCTTTCTTGTAACAAACTAACTGTACTATTCTCGGCACTAACAGTTCCTGGTAGAGCAGGTGCCGGCCGGCTTATCTTAGATGGACTCTCATCTAAAGTCAAAGCTTGGAGCTCATTTAATAGATCAGGATCGTCATCATCACCTTGTTAAACAGATAAAGTAGATTACTGGAATACATATGTAAAAAAATTTTAATGACTTGCAATCTAATAAAATTAAAAAATAATAATATATTTATTAAAACTGAGTCACAAACAAAAGAAACAGCACTAACATTAAAAAATTAATATTATTACAATCATCTTCAAAAAACTGGATTCGTTCTTGAATATATATTTAGTAAAACCAAAGTAAATTATATGATTAGCCATGTAACTTTAAGTAAAATTAATCAGTTTTACAAAATAAGAATCTGATGTTTATTAATATTTTAGAGCCTATATTTTAAGCAAAAATTATACTACGCAAATAAAAATTATAATTTTTATATTCCTACCTGATCCCTCATCATCAGACTGCACATCTTTTAAGCTTGCAGCAATCATAGCATCCAAATCTGCTGATGCAACTGGTGCTGGTTTTTTAGGTCTCTTTATCTTTCCACCACCACCAGTGATAGCTGCAAGTTCTGCTTCAAAATCATCATCACCATCAGATATATCCATCGGATCGTCATCATCTAAACCAGGGATATCAAGAAGCCCAAACTGAGGACAAAGAATTATATATAGACAATCAAGTAATGGTCAAATTATTAATTTTGTATTAAGTAATGAAATTATAAATATGACTTGTACGTTAGAAAAACATGATAACGTCTTACAGAACCTTTTAAAATATGACTCACTTGCGACAAATTACTGGCCTTTCCAGATCTTGGTTTTCTAGACATATTTAGTAAAAATCAAAAGACAACTTTTAAAATTAAGGCTAGTTTTTAGAAACAGAGGTTTCTAGCGTGTTGAAAAGTTTATCACATATATTATTATTAAAATTACAAAAGCACAACTTTCCAAGAACTAATATTGTAAGGATTATTATTTTACACCATTATTGTTTGTCCGTATGTTTAGTAGTGATGTCGAAATAAATCGAGTTGGACTTAAGTAGAATCGAGTTCGATTATTAAATGAATTATGGATATAACATGGAGTGAAGTTTGTCGATTATTGAAGAAGATATTATTATAATCTTTTTATAATACTGCTTTATAATTTCATACTTTTTTATAATAAATGTATAATTTTTTAATTAAAAATTTAAGTCTAAAATACATAAATAAATTTATGTGTTTTAGACATTATTATTTTAAATCAAATGATATCGATTCAATATGAGTTTTATTTCTGAATTGGAACATCACTATGTTTATGAGAAACGAATACTCAGCGTGGAAAGGTACTTGTACTTTGTTTCGTTGGGTGAGTGAGAATATCGCAGGCCCTTAAAATTGCCGCTTGAGTGCGGAGTAAAAACCAGCAAAACAACCAATACGCGGACTGTGTCGTGCTCCGTTGTCCGGTATATCATAAAAAATAAATAAAACGTCATATTTTTTAATTCAAAACTTGAGCAATTTTAAGATACAAAAAGTAAGACTCCACGTTATTAATAAAATTTAAAGTATCAATTTTAATATGAAATGTGATTAAAATACGAGATGCTAAACTTAAAATAAAAATTCTACCATGTTTTTGAATGTGTTTACATTTTCTTATTGGATGTATGCATTATAAATTTTAAAAGACCAACTAATTTCCTTCGTATATTTTATACTAATTAACTATAATATATTATTACTAGTGCTTTGCACTAAGTAACCCGTGAAGGCTTCTTTTAATTCACTTATAGCTTAAAACTGCTTTGGGCATCAAGCTGTCCTCGAGATTGGTACCTGACACACTAATATAAGTAAACAATGCAATGGGTAGCAAGCTGCTCGGACTGTCGGCTATCACACTCATTTTTTAAGCCATATACTAGCGCACTTGCTGTGAAGTTTCACATGAACAATATAAATAATTATTATTATTTTGTTTTTATATTAAAATGAAATTTAATCATTTTTTACGTTTATTTAAAATAAGTTGTATAATTAAACAGAGAAGATTTAAATTAAAATGACAGTTTTTTTCCAAGTGAAAAAACTGTAATTTTTAGATATGGCAACAGAATACCTAAATATTATTAATCTGTTCTCCATTCTCTGCAAGAGTGACGTATGAACGGCCGAAACGAAAACGAAAGAAAAGCCTCTTGTGCCGTTGTTATCTTCTATCATAACTGAAGAATGGAGACAAACGGCCAAGTAAATGGGCTTAAATCTAAAAAAAATGGCAGTGGCGACGGCAAGGATAATTTATGGTAACTTTTCAGTGTTCATTTACTACTTACATGCAGCATCCTTATAGGGAATCCAATGTGTCACACCTATGATGTCAAAGAGTCGTACCTGAGAAATATGTGACCTAGCTACGAAGTTGTGCCTTTGTTTGTGAAATAGTAACTGAATGCTACTGCTAGAGTACATATGCCAGCTCAATAATGTCCTTGATACAGGTTGTTTCTGATACAGGTCTGCAATACTAGAAGAGGTACAGAATCAAGGCAACACAAAATTACCATCAAATAAGAATGTACTAGTTCTGGGTGATAATGAAACGGGTAAAACGACACTCATAGCTAAATTACAAGGAGTGGAAGACCCAAAGAAGGGTTCAGCTCTCGAATATGCATATATAGATGTAAGAGATGAATATAGAGATGGTAAGTGTGAATTAACTACAAATTTTAATCATAAATTATTCCATTATGTTACAAAATATTACTGTTATATATTTTTTATTTGAGTTTTTGATGGTGTTATTGACTTAGAAATGTAACCCACTACTGATAAACACTAGTCTTAGAACATTGAAAATTATACTTTTAAAACATGAATTACTTAAACTTTGATATAACTTCATATAATTGGTATTATGAAGTTATATCTCCCAACACTAGAATAATAGTAAAAATTTCATCTTATTTCTGAGTTTTTTTATAAAAAATACTTTTTGTTATCCTTTCAATACAAAATAACAGATAGTAGACTTATTATAACCAAATTAAAAAAAGTGTCTGTTATTGATTTAATCCCTGTTGGCTTCTTTCAATGCTCAATTTTTTAAATACTGCTGAAAATGCATTTTTCTTTTTATTCTCATCTGTGTTGTATTATAAAATCAAAGCAGATTTAAATATAAACCAGTAAATGAAAGATATAATAGCAAATAAGAATTGAATACCGTCATTTAGTATGTTTATCTTTTTAATAGTTCTATTTTATAAATATATAAATTTGATTGCCTGTTTTCAGATCACACAAGGCTCAGCGTATGGGTATTAGATGGAGACCCAGGGCACAAAAATTTGCTCAAATTTGCATTGAACACAGAAACATTCCCGCACACACTAGTCATCTTAACAGTGGCTATGACTACACCCTGGGGTATAATGGATCAACTTCACACTTGGGCTGCAGCTCTAGGTGATCACATAGAAAAATTAGGGCTTGCACCAGGTTTGTATTTCATAGAAGCTAGAAATTATTGAAAGAGTTATAAAAGTTTATTTTTTGTCTATACCATACAAAGTATTTGTTTTTCTAGTATCTAAATTTGCCTCTGTTGGTGTTCTTTACAATATTAATTATAATACTGTTATTGAAGGTTAGTGAAATCATTTTATTACTATAGACATATAGAGAGACCTGTTTTTTTTACTTAATGAATTATTTGCCATAAGATGGCAAAATATATTTTGCTTATTGTTGTACAGAGGTGTTTTTTGTAAGACAGGGCAGGAACTTCTTCTTCGTATATGCATTTCAAAGACAAGCTAAAATAATAAGTAATAACAAAAAGTATTTATTGTATTTCATATAGTATATTTTTATTAAAAATTATTAAGTATTAATGATATGTTTCCATAAACTGCACTTTTTCTTAGATTTTCTGTTTTTAATAAAATAACTTAAACTTCAAATTTTACAGTTAATTTTAAATATTTAGATTAGTAATTACTACATAAATAGGTTTAAAAATTAAATTTAGTTGGTACAAAAATATTTAATAATTCAGCGTTACAATTAATTACAATATTATTATTATTATTAGTATGAAGATGGCACAAGTCTATTATGGTTTTCACGTCATAAATGATGGATGGCGATCGCCGTTAATGCAGACATGACGCATACCTGCATCCTAATTATACTCTTCAATTTCTTGCAACTGACAGTCAAAGGTTTACAGCTAAAAATACCCTTTTATACCTCTAAATGCAGTGAAAAATCCACATCTCTTAATTTAAAGCAATACTAATATATACAGAATGTATTATAATTTTTAGTTAAGATAATCAAATGTTGAACTGTAAATTTTTGTTCTGTTATATTACATAAGATATAGAAAAAGTCTTCCCAATAACAATGTTGACCCTTTTATCCAAGTTAAGTTATAGCCAGCCTCCCTATTTTATTAGCGTATCGATCGCAGATGCACGAAGCTCGTAAGCTCTGTTTATTTGCTGACGTGACTCAGCTATGACGTCACAATTACACAATCGATTTAACCAGCTGGTTTTGACCCACTGTTTTCGTCGCAGGTGTCACCTTAAAGTTATTAATGTCTAATCTTATGAATAATATTACAGAATACTCGAATCTTTTTATTCCTGCCTTATATATATACCTTTGTATTATTTTTAAAACTAGTATTTACAAATCTTTATGTAGTTTAACCCCTTTGAAAGTTCAGATGTACATATTTATCGCAGTGAAGGGTTGTGATGATTAAAATTAAAACATGGTTTTGCTACTTAAATGTGACTTCAAACATGTTTTCCTATATAATTGTTTTTAACGATTTCACTGTATTAATTTCTCCATTCTGTATGCTTCCATGTTCGGTGTATACAGTTTGCTTAGAGTTAGTCACATTAACTACGAAGCAATATAGTAAACTTTATGCCACGCACGTCGTCTTAACAAAACAACCTTTCTGACGGGAATGTTTTAATTCATATTTAAATTACTTTCATTATTTGATTAGGTGTTACTAAAGAAAATACATGGTGTTGAGTCTTCATCAATAAGTTCATTACAGCTTTCTTTAATTTATCACGATGCAACATGCAAGCCAAAACAATTAATTCGTGAAAGTACAGAGAGGTATTGTATTTAAGTGTGTCACGTAGATGAAATATCTTTCGTATTTCGAAGTTACTGTTACAATCGGTCTTCCGTAAAAACATTTTCACAATTTTGGTCTAGACATCAATGCTGCTTTTCAGTTGAAATTAAATTTTGAATATTCTTTATTTCTCTTCGAAAAATATATAAACTGATAAAAATGTTTTTTGAATGGACAAATATAATGCGATCTCTAAAATCCCAGTTGAAGAATATGTATGCGAACTGTAAATAATTTAATGAATTATTGCAGTTTATTTGATAGAGCTGTTGATAATTTGTATGACGTCTGCGCTTTGGACTGTTTCTAGTGAGACAGAAAAATGCTAAGCCGAGTGATTTTATTGTCTGTTCTTGGGCGCGTTCATGAGCAGTCGTTCATAAATGATTATGTATATGATCGCGTGTTAATTGTAACTACAGATTATTTTATCTTAAATAGAAACTGTTTTTATTATATAGAAATTGAAGTTACTTTACAACACAAAAACCGCGATGTGACGATCTTATTTTAAAAAATTGTACCTAATATCAATCTAGATTGCGTTATCTTCAACTAAAAATCAGAAACAGGTTAATTCGTTAAAAGAAATATGCTATTACCACAGACACATAAAATTTCAACTTCCTTTTAGTTTATTTTTATTTAAAATTCATAAGAAATATATCAAAACGTGAAAGCTAAAGAGGTATCTTTTATCGCACAACAAAGGCGTGGGAATCAAGTTTTTCATTTTATGTAAATTAAAACAAAATTGAATAACTGTTTTTTTAATACGTATGCGTCGAATGTGGTATGAATCTTTTTATTGTTTAAAAATACAACTATATCGTATGTCGCCGAGGTAAAAGATTGATCACACAGAATATATATGTAACTCGAAATATAAGTTTATTTGAATGTAGGTTTCCAATAATAATTATGCGTATTTCAATGGTTTAACACTCACAAGACATGTTATGATTGCGCAATGTCTTAATTATATATAAAACTAGTATATAGTAACAATAGAAATAATTTAAAAAACTAAAGCTAGAAAAGACTTAAGCTTCAGAAAGCTAAGATTATTTTTTTTTACATATATGGATATATGTAAAATCGTTATTATTATATTGAACGACAACATTCTAACTGCTAAGTATGTGTCAGTTCATTCAATATGCGTGATGCGCTTTGAACGTAGATATGCAAACGATACGTGTGTGTGCCTTTGTTTCTAATCTAGACCTTTAGATCTATCTACAATATTTATAACACTTTGTCTGGTTCGAATCCGGACTATAGATTTAAAACTTGACCTGGTTTTAAAACATTTTTTATTATTATTTTTTAGTGATACAGCGACAAGTTTGTCTGCATCGTGTTACATTTTCGGATTTCGATTAATTTATATTATATTAGTATATTAGTATTGTGGCATTGCGTAGAGATGTTGCTTCACTCAGCATCTTCTACAGCATCTATCACGGGGAATGTTCGGAGGAACTGTTTGGACTGCCACCTGTTGCTGAATTTTACCATCGAACATCGAGGCAGAATGCAAAGTTTCATCGCTTTCACCTCGATGTTTTTCGTTCCACAACTGAGCGTTTTTTAAAGCATTTTGTGCCGCGCACCATCTCTCTGTGGTTCCAAACCAATACGACTTGTGGGCCTTCAAGATTGAGCGTATACCTTACCTTACCTTAAAACGCACCCGCAACTCTTCAGTGGCTAGGGATGTCCATGGGCGGAGGACTGCTTGTCTTAGGTGAGCCACCAGCTCGTTTGCCACAAGTGGTGTGAAAAAAAAATATATTAGTTAATAGGCGAGCTCTTTTTGAATGAATGTTAAAAATTTCAGAAGAAAAGCATCAAAGTATAAAGCAGCAAGTTCAAAAGTGGCTCCGATATACTGAACCTGGTGACGAGTTGGAGCAAACGGCGTCATCGCCAATGAAGAGGTCTTCGCGTAACCTATCAGACGACCTAGATAGCGACGACGAAGATAACACTTTACCCGAAAAGGTTCTCACAACCAACCTTGGTCTGGATATCGTTGTTGTAGTAACAAAGGTAGGATGTTTATTATAAATCAATGAAGTAAACCATGCCTTCTAAAAATTAATCCAAGGAGACATTTTCAAAGAATAATTTCACTAAGTACTATGTAACTTGAAGTAAAAGTTATATATATATACAGTCTTGATGTATTTACTTTTTGTCAATCAAATCCTACTAATATTATAAACGCGAAAATTTGTAAGAACGGATGGGTAGATGTTGATTACTCTAACACGCAAATATAACTGAACGGATTTTAATGAAATTTTTCAATAATAGCTCATACATCACAATAACACATGGACTTATGATTTATCGCGGACGCGGTAGCTGGCGTCTGCCGAGTCCACTAGTGATCTATAAAATTGAAATATGTATGCCTTAAAAGGCGTCTTAATAAATTTTTTCACCCGTGGGAGACCCATGCAAGCATATGCGGACGCACTAATTGGGCCGGCTCGTCCGAAGTTATACCACGGGCTCACAGAAATCATAGCGTCAAATGGTACTTGTACTATGTTTCGCTGAGTGAGTGAGGATAACTGAGGCTCTTAAAAATGCAGCTAAGTGTCGTGAAAAGCCGGCAACACAACCAAACCGTGGAATGTGGTGCATTAGTTCATGTGCGACGGTGTTCTGTTACCTTTTAGGAGACCCACCTGCTCCGTTGTCTGGTAAACTATAAAAAATTGCTATTTTTACTGATAATGATTCCAATTGATCAAATGTCGGGTTCCAGACTGACTACATGAGCACTCTAGAGAAAGAGCACGATTACCGAGACGAGCACTTCGACTTCATGCAGCAGTGGATCCGACGGTTCTGCCTTCAGTATGGTGCGGCCTTGTTCTATACCAGCGCTAAAGAGGACAAGAATTGTGACCTGCTGTACAAGTATTTGACGCATCGGATATACGGACTACCGTTCCGCACGCCGGCGCTTATAGTCGAGAAAGACGCTGTCCTCATGTAAGTTTCATACGAGGGTTGTTTAATAAGTTTCCGGCTTGACCAAGAAAGACGTTTTTAAGAATTTTTTTTAAATTTATCAAGGAATTTCCAGCTTTTCCATTTTTAAGAAAAACATAGAGGCGTCTTGTTCAGTGTGCTCTCAAACCTAAACTATCATGGCCATCGAGCTGAATCTATAGCTACAAGCTATCTAATCATGGTACTATAGAACGCCATCTGAAGGTAGGCCTAGTGGCGGCATCTCTTGGTCAGGCCGGAAACTTATCAATCCACCGGCGTATCTGTATGTATATTAAAATTTTAAAGTCGACTTTTGTTTGATTTCGATCAAATATGATTTAAAAATTTACTTTTTAATTTGAGAACTCCTGACCAGATAAAAGTTATGGTATATTATTTATAAAACTATTTATAAAAGTTATACAATTTAATAATCAGTTGAAGGAAATATAAGGAAAAGTTTATATCTCTTGCACGCCACATTATACGATTTATGTATGTATTATTTTGTTGTATTTCAGTCCTGCTGGCTGGGATAGTATGAAGAAAATTAGTATATTACACGAAAACATACAGACGTGTACACCCGACGATTACTATAGAAATATCATCATACAGCCTGTTACTAGGAAGGTAAATAATTATAAGCATAGCAAATTATAGTTTTTCCGTTGTTTAAAAAACCCAATTTAACAACTCAACACGATTTCTTCTAGTTTTAATGTTTGCTGACTATTTTATTCATAAAAGTGTGCACTAGCGGCGCTGTGACATATTTTACAAATAACAGCATATGCGGGCGCACTAATTGGGCCGGCGCGTCCGAAGTGATACCGCGGGCTTACAGAATACTCAACGTGAAACGGTACTTGTGCTGAGTGAGTGAGCATATCGGAGGCCCTTCAAATACCGCTTAAGTGGCGTAAAAAGCCGGCAACACAATCAATGCGCAGATTGTGGCGCGGTTGTTCATTGCTCAGTTGTCTGCTATATTATATTTAAAAAATACCTAAAAAAATATTTTAATAATTTTTTCAGAGCGGCGGTCTCCGAGAAGCAGAGATAACATCTGAGGATGAGCAGACGTTCCTTCAGCGACAGCAATCAGCGCTTCTAGCCGGAGCTACTGCCCCCAGAGCTGACTCTCCGCTTAGGGCTGCGCAGAGAACCGCCGCGCAGGTATAAAATCAGCAAAGTTAATAATTTTCTTACAATGTCAAAATCAAAATATTTTTATTCAAAATAAAATACAAAGTACCACTTTTTGAACGTCCAATTTGGACTCTACTACCATTTCACAAGATATTTGTGCTGAAAGAAGAAATGGCGAATGAAACTGACAGCAACACATCTTTTCTTAAAAACAAGCAGATTTTCACATACACACAATTATACCAGATTTCCGTATTGTTTATTTAGTCGTCTATATTATAAAATGCCTGTATTACACTTAATTACATAAACATCAATTAAAGTTGCCGCCTCAAGTTGGGCAGAGTAAACCCAAACGTTGCGTCTTAATACAATATTCAATTAAATCTTATAAGAAGCTGCAATTAGTATCGCATAAAGAAATCATTAAATAGTTTATTTATATTTTTTTCTTAGCTGGACGGTACTAAGATTGGCATGGGTGGTGGCACACCTGGCAATGAGGGTGTGTTAGCAAACTTTTTCAACTCACTTCTGTACAAGAAGACGGGCTCGCCCGGCGCACGCGCGGATGTCTCACCCGGCGCCGTTTCGGCGGCCGCCCGATCAGATGCGGCAGCGGAGCTAGACCGACTTACACGCAATAAGCGGCCTCCGCCCACTGTCGATCTTAATTCCTCCGAGTGTTAGCTACGCAGGTGATAATGAATTTGCAAACTTATGTTTATCTATTTAAAAAACTCAAAGTTAAAACAACTTTACTAGCTAAACTTAATGTATTATAAAGATCGATCCGCTAAGGAGTATAATACAATAGATCTGAATAGGGCAGTCCCTTAATCACATGAGGCTTGAATGGGATTGACGAAAATTACTTAATATCAATTCATAATATCATTTTTTTATCAAACACATAATAATTCAATATTACAGATAGAGTGCGGCAAGTGTACTCAAGGAAGGCGGTTGGTCGCGTCGCGTCGCATTACCGCTCTACACGACTTCCGCTTACTCGGTATGAGCAATGGCGGCTATCTATTCTCCATACTTCCATTACTTAGAGAAATCGTAAAAGGTATTTCTTGAAAAATATGCTTACTATCCGACTTTAGAAGAAAACTGTAGGAATACTTAATCTTCAATATTCGAGGCTTAAATGTTGCACGGTTGTTTTTAATAATTTTATTGAAATGTAACACGTTTTATAATATATATCTCAACAGCTATGTTTAAAAATAATGCAAAAAGTACTTTATTTAAGCTTGGTTCTTAAGCTTTACGTTACGTTATTTTACTCAACAAGTTTAATACACTTTGGAAGTCTTGGAATCATTCGAGCGGCTGGAAAGAAATCAGTTTAAAGTCCTATTTAATTATATGTAACAGTTGTTCTATGATATTAAGTATTTATTTAGGTAGCCTCACGTTCTAAGTTGAATATAATAAAATAAATGGTGGTTTTAACTGCATTGTCAACCGCATACACGATACTTGTACTTTTTCTTAACTTTGTGAAGTTTTCTGTCGATTTTCAATATTGTAAATGTTGTTAGGGGACAAAGATTTAGATTTGTCGTATAAAAACTTAAAATTTAACACAGGCGTTATCAATTACTATCATTACTCATAGTTTAATAAACTGAATACACTAACAGTAGAGACAACATCTTATGCTTAAAGTATCTTGCGTGTGGCAATGCAAATGCTAAGTGGTTGTAATATTCTTGAGATTAATGTATGGTTTTGTACTGAATCCAAGTTATTTGCTATTAATAATTAATTTACGACAGGTTTGTTTGCGCATAATATTAATAATATATTGAGGATGCATCAAAAATATGTGAAAAAGACACAGTATTATTAATAAATAAAATTTCGAACTTGTGAAATTATTATTTTTAACAATTAATGAAGTTAAAAAACAAAAGAATTTATTGATGTGATAAATGGTGCAGTACAAAACCATATCCAATTCTATGTGACGTGATCTTCTGTGAAGACTGGGTGATTGTAACTACAATTTATGGATTTGTAATGAAAATAATATTCTGTACAATAGTCTACTTCAGTACGACTAATACAGAAATCAAATTGTTAAATTCACAATAATTATTGATTCCTTTGAGAATTGTTTAGGAACTTTAATAACTGTCTGTTTTTCAAAAACTTTTAAAATATATGTGATCGATAAACTGTAGTTAAAATTGTTGGAAGGATGTTTTGCACAATGAAGTCACTAATTGTACAAACCATAAAGTAATGTGTTACAAGTCTATAGTTGAATTATATATTTTAATATTACCACAAAACTCTGGGTCATTACTTATTTTGTACTGCAAAAATAATATACCAGAATGAAAGCACGTTTTATGTAGAAATATTAATGAGAACATTTTAAATTTCATTTTGTTTAGACTTGTAACATATTTCCAATGTATTGATTGTATTGTGTGATGGTATTTACAAATTTAGTGAAAAACAATTACTCGCCTAAAAACGATTATTTTAATATCGCTTTAAAATGTAAAATATGTCTATGATGTGGTGATAAAATGCAAAATACAAAAATAATTATCTGTTATTGTTATAATAAACATGGGCAATGGTTTTTCATTAAGTTTTTATTTTTGGAGTTTTGTTTGCTCATAATAACATTATGTAGTGAAATTATTAAACATATTTTGTAAATTAGCTGATTTGTATACACGAAATCTATCTCACGAAAGCCCATATATAAAATAATTCACATCAACTACTATTGACAACTCAATGGCATTTTATTTCAATCATTCACTATTCTTTCAACTAAACGAAGTCTACATTCAGCTAATATTTTCGTGAGGTAGGATTGGAAGGAATGGTGGCCTTTACCTTTTCACAGCCAAATAAATTCATTGCAGAACCTCCATGTTATAGTATGATTTATGTTTGGTGCAATACACAACATTCCAAACATGGTTTGGTGCTTATTATGAATTATAGTAAATGATTGAATAAACTATGGAGTTTCATTTCTTGCCTTGTGCTCTCTCACAAATCCTAAAGGTCACTATTACTTGAGTGTTATCTTTTTAATTGTAGTCGCTAGATTTACTTTGCTCTTAGGCGTCTTATATCAATTTCAGACCTTAAACAGCATCATTCTTGATTGAACTTTTAAATAGTAAGACATTAATATTTGTGTAGATTGCTAAACTGGTAAATTTAAATTAAAGAATACATATGAGCTAATTATATATAAGTAATGTTGAAGTATTTATTTTAGGCAATGTTTTGATACGAAGAAGGAAAATGTATTTTTATAATGTGAAGGTTCGATATCTGTCACATTGAATAATAAATATTGAATTTGAAAAGACAGATTAAGTATTTAATGTTTTAATTGGATAAATGTTTAAGGCTTTTTATGAGGGAATACTATACGTATTTTTATATTTAAAAAACAAGAATCTATCAAAAAAAATTTGACACGTTTGAACTGGTTTATAATGTATACCTTAAACCGACAGCGAGTAGCCATTCAAAGATCACCTTTATTTACACTAACTAGTCAGGCACGTAACTTTCTTTAATCTTTATGTGAGTAATTAATGTCCGTGGTGTGGCTCATTTTGCCCCACCGGGCTTCGATCGTCGTCTCTAGTCTGCACAGCAGTACCTTAACTGCGTAGATGACCGTGGAGTGGCGTACCATATTATAGTGACTTAACAGCTATAATTGGCGGGGAACAGGGAAATGATTTTCTTTTTCAATTGGGCTTCTCACTGTTGGACAAAGGCCTTTGCAGCAGCAGACGTGCCACGAGCTCTTGGGCTCGCCGAGAAATTAGTAAGTACTATGATGGGAAATAAAAACATAATATGTCGACAGAGTATCCCCACTCCTTGAAGTGGAAATGACGTAGGATGACTGCCAACTTAAAATACAATCGCTTACGTCATTTCCATAAATTATTTGCAATTCTTATTTACATGTGTATTTTATATATAAACTTTTTTTATACATACTTGTTAAATTACTACTAATTAAAATTGAAAATTAAGTAGTAAAATAGTGTGAAAAATATAAAAAACTAAGCACGCGAGCAAAGCGTGTTGATGGCTTGTCATCTAAACGTACTCTTGGTATTTTCGCACTTATGGCACATATAATAGCTTAATAATAAAGCTTAGCTTGTATTGTACAGATGAAATATTTATTATTACTTCGAAAAATAAATGCCATGAAAAATATCATTTTTTTTAACAATATTGTATTTTGTATGTACGGGGCAAGATATTAAAGTCAAACAATGAGATTATTAAAGAAGTTGTTCTCGACACGATTCTTTAACTAATTTATTAAATTACTACTATAACTAAAATGTAAAAACGAAACTGGACAATTTCGGTATAATTATCACGCGAACATTGCTGCGTGTTTGCATTATAGCCATTAGTTATTACTTATTGTTATTACCTTTTAGCGTTACTCATAGAAATGTCGTAAATAGCTATGAAACAGCTTAACTACAAAATAGTAAATAAATAATGATTTCTTAATTTTTATGATACAAATAAAAACTTTGTGAGACTTACACCTTATTAATTATTTAAACCGAACTATGATCTATTTACGTTTTGAAATTTTTCACCTATAAACAGTTGCTTTTTATACCTAGTTCTGTTCATGAAAAAAAGGTGACAGAATTGAAAAATTAGCAAATGTGATGAATAGTAACTGTAATTATAACATATGCAGCGTGTTCAGAACGCTACACATATATTACATAGTATATAAGCATTAGAAATTATTATTAAAATAATAATTTAATAATATAAGTATTATAAAAGCCGAATTAGCAAGCTAAATTGGTAATGGGCATGCCACATCGCTCGTAGCACAGATGGCCGATGGGGCAGAAAAGTGTTAGAGTGGAGACCATGAACCGGCAAGCGCACCGTGGGACTTTTAACCACAAGGTGGACAGACAACCTTATAAAGGTCGCCGGAAGACGCTGGATGCAGGTCGCCTCCAACAGGTATGCATGGAGGTCTAATGGGGAGGCCTATGTCCAGAAGTGGACGTCTCATGACTTAAATAATGATTCATTATAAATTTAAAGTTACTATTATTTATAATTGCAGAAGATGTGTTAGAGAAAAATGAAAAGAAACTACAAAAGCAGGTACAAAAAACTTCGAAAAAAATGGTTATGGATCAGATGGACCGAATAATTATATCTTCGGCTAGTGATACTGACACAAAATTTGATTCTGTTTCGAGCCAGTAACCACTCTTTAGACAGTGATGTTCCTATGGCCGCTGATCACAATTATTTAATAAAACTTTGAAGACAGAATTGTAATGCTTTTCTTTACCCTATTTTCCTTTCTATGTACGTAGGTAGAAACCCGCTTACATGGGTAGTAAATATTTTATTTTATATAACAGAAATAGGGAAATGGTCATTTTATTAAAATGTCTACCAACCCACTCGTGACCCATACAAAAATTCCAAATAATGAACGTTATTATGACTGTTATGTGTCGTGTTATTATTGAATACATAGTTTCAAATGACTAGAGTTTATTTCTTTACAATTGTTGTTAGGTGATAAACTTGGTAATGAAATTACTGCCCATCTAAAATATATTTAGCACAATCTAAAAGCATATATTGTCTCATCCAAGAGTGCAGGAAATAGTAATATGCTAAATGTAAAATACATTTTTTACTCATAAACGGCAACATTATGTCACGTGAGTACTTCTTATTTTGTGGTCTCTGTCTAGTGGTCACAATTTTGCAAGTGAGAGAACAGATTATACAATTTAAGTGTCACGCGATTATAGCGCTGCATCTGGGGTGTTATAGGTCAAAAGTTGACAAACAAAATACAAATCAGCTGTTCTGTTTATATGCCTATGGGCTGCGGTCCGAAGCAGTTTAAATTTTAAAATATTTTCTAAGCACGTAGTTTAACACATCTCATTTTTGAGTACGAAAAAATTTTTAAAGATTTTTTCAGTAAGGCCAGGCTTTAGTTTATCGTATAATATAGGCGTCAAAGAAAATGTGTATACGCATTTATAAAAGTAATACGTCAGTTTTTAATTAATTATTTTTTATTAAATTTTTATGACCATTTAAAATCAATTTACTTCGAATTTGATAGTTTATTAAGTTATCTGTCAATGTATTGTCAATGTCAGTCATCTTTATGTAATAGTCAAAGTCACAAAAATATTAAACAAAATATTAAATTCAGATTTCAGTTTCGATTCGACAACGAATTGCAATCCGCGATTACGCTTTCGTGCCTATTTTAAAATAAATTTGCAATTTATTTGAAATGTATCCTAGAATCCAGATCCGTGTTTTGTTTTAAGAATGTATTATGTAGTTTAGTGACTTTATTCGAAGTTCCTTTGCCAATTCTCTACATTGTTTACTGCTATAAGATTTCTATTCAATTTGAAGTGCAGTCCACTAGTGCGCGCATTTCTAAACGTAATCTAATAATAGTTTTGATAAATACCTAGTGAATTTTTAGACTGTAATGTGGAGTGCTTAATGCAACAGATAGTAAGAGAAATGGGGCAAAGTCCGAGCTCTATACGGAGTAAGGGCAGTCGAAAGTCCTTTCGAGGATTTGTCCGACGGTCAAAACTAAATAAATCTAGTTTAAGCCACACCTTTAACTTACCCCCTTCTGAGGAATATCCAGAGTTGATGAATATTAATACGGCAACTGAAGAACAACTTATGACTCTACCAGGGGTTAGTAGACAACTGGCGCGGGAAATAGTACGACATCGTCAAATGATCGGTCGTTTTAAACGAGTTGATGACCTTGCTTTAGTGTCAGGTATTAGTTAAATCTTTTGATTGAAGAGAAATTAAAATTAAATTAAGAAAAAATAAACCTATCATTAAATCGATCTCTTTACAAGGAATTATTTATATCTTAATAAACTAATAGCAAACTAACAAGATTTCAGTACAAATTAAGCTAGTATAATTTAATTTGACTTAGCTATAGCATTTAATTAGATTTCATATTTTAGGTATAGGTGCTGAAAGATTGGAATTGCTAAGACCAGAAATATGTACAAATATAAAAAGACAGGTATCCAGGGCTAGCTCTTGCACCCATTCACTTGATAGCTTTAGGCTGTCAATGGAAACTAAGCTTTGTTCTGTTAATTCCTCAAGTGTATTCCAGTTGCAATGCGTACCAGGTCTTAATCAAGAATTGGCAGCTAATATAGTTGATTATAGAGATAAGAAGGGTCCCTTTAAATCTTTGGATGATTTAATTAAAGTTAGGGGAATAGATATTATAAGACTTAGTGCAGTAAAACCTCACTTAAGTTTAGATCTAAGAAAAAGTGAGAGTGAGCAGCACTTAGCTAATGGCTATGCCAATGGTTGGACAGAAACTCCCTTGAATGGATCGTTAATAAGCAGTGAATTAAAAACACCAGTGTCACCTAGCAGAAAGAGCCTTACAATGCCTGTTAAATTTCCATTAACTCTTCCAAATGGTTTTGCTGCAGCACCTGTTAATGATATTTTGGATCTACTATCAGCATATTCACATAGACCAGTGGTCAGAGAGGATTTTATGTATGAAAGAGATGGTGTAAGATGTTGCCGTCTTGCATCATGGAATATTCATCAGTTAACAGTAGAAAAAGTAATAAATCCTGGTGTCAGAGAAGTAGTGTGTAGGACAATTTTAGAGAATAAGTAAGTTGACAGAATTTTACCCTGATAATCTTTAATTTTCGGTATTAAGAAGAAAATATCAGTAACAGTGTAGCTCCTATGTTTGATGATTTTATATTGAGAATAAGGATGGGTCCTTTATTACAATTTTGTGTAGGGGTAATGAGTTTAATAATTTTCAAGAGGTAATGAGTTATTTTAAGCTTGATTCATCAATTACTTAGATATGAGTAAGATAAATTTTACCACATTATATAAAACTTAAGTTCTCATGTACAGGTTGTCTGTAATAGCTATTCAAGATGTCAAAGATATAGATGCTGTAAAAATAATATGTGAAGAATTAAATGCACCAACAATCAGGAGGGTAAGAGAGTGGAAGCTCAATAGTCAAAACTGGGAATATTGTATACCACAAAGTGTCGATTGGTGAGTGCTCTTTATTTTTTTTATAATATAGCGGACAACAGAGCAGGGGGTCTCCCAAATGGTAAGAGAATACCGCCGCCCATGGACAATCGCGCCACAGTCCGCGCATTGGTTGTGTTGCCGCCACATATACACTTCGGACGAGCCGGCCCAATTAGTGCTGCCGCATATGCTTCATCATGGCTCTCCCACTGCTAAAATGTTTAAGACATGCAAGATATTTGAAATTCTAATTATATAGTTATCTTATTTAAAATATGTGTTTCAATGCATTCTGTATGCTACAATAATAACCAATCACATGAAAAAAATCAAATTAACAAAGTTTTTCTCTTGTCTAGTTTGTTATATCTATATATATGTTGAACTGATTATAAAATCCAATGGATAATAAAAATATGTAACAAATAACTATGGTACTAAGTACTCTTTGCTTACAATAAGCTAGTTTGCACATTTTTCATTGAGTTGAACAGTAATAGAAATAGGTAAATAAAAATAATTATAAAATGCTATATATTAAGCTTTAATTTTATTAAAGTTATTTTAACTAATAATATATTCCTTAAATAGACTTCTCGAATAAAATGTAGATGTGAATTGACTTTGTAGATAAATAACAAATTTGGCTTTAAATTATTAGATTTATATTTGCATATATTTACATATATGCGTGTAATTGAATATAGAGAAACTATTTTTTTATTAATATACATACAAATCTTATTGCATTGGTCTGTTTAAGATAGATAGACTTTATGAATAGTGTTGGCTGCATTGCAATGCTCTCCTCAAGTGAGAAAGACACTGTTACTTATAAAATACGATATTTATGGAAATTAATTATTCAATTTCTTGAAGTATCACGTTACTCGTGCTTGTTGCTTAGCCTTAGCTATTGTAATACCTTGAATTTCATTTACTAATAGGAAATCGGATTATTTGATGAATAAAAGTAGTCTTTACAATTTATCAAAAATCATTTCAAATGTAAACATTTTGATTTAATATTTTCTGTCAAGTTTAGCTTGGTAATGTTTCTAGTTATGCCTTGGGACTTTGAAGTTTGAAGTCTAATAAGTAGGCCAGCATCGCTTTTGAGCAGTTCCGAATTTTTATAATTATTATTATATCTAAACAACTGGACTTTATTCGTTTCATTCTTTCGCAGCTTTTGTTATTTGATTACTATACTTAATATAATTTGGAAGCACATTTTATTATTCTTAATTACTTTTTGGTTCTTATAATATGAATATACACAATTGCACATAGAAAAACGGTGAGGGACATTTTTTTTAGAAACACTTAACAGTGGTAATTATTTCGATTCGAATGAGCCAAGGAAATCTTAAATTTTCGACGTGGAATATAAAGAGAAAAACAAATGTAATTGTTAATTTTCTTATGATTTTTTTTATTCCATAGCAGACAACGGAGCTGGTGGGTCTCCTATAAGGTAAAAGAACACCGCCGCCCATGAACGACCGCGCCAAAGTCCGCATATTAGTTGTGTTGCCGGCTTTTTACGCCGCTTAAGCGTCACTTTTAAGTGCCTCCGATATCCTCACTTATTCTGCGAAACACACTACAAGAGTACTGTTTTACGCTGAGTATTTTGTGACCCCGTTGTATCATTTCGGACAAGCCTCCCAATTAGTGCTTCAGCATGGCTCTCCCATGAGTGCGACAGTATAAGGACATTCTCCCGGCTAGTATCAAGTCCGGATAAATTATAAATTAAATTATAATTTTATAATTGTCCGGAACGGGATTCGAACCCGATACCACTCGCTTCACGGTAGACATATTAAACCAGTTAACTATGACGCTCTTAAAACTAACGACTACATAACTCATTATATTACAGTCGATCTCTCTGCTTCATATACGAAAACAGCAATGGTAATAATAGAAGCGTGACGATAGAAGACGTTGCGATGGATCAGCTCCACCTCGTTGTGGATTGTGATGTCAAGGGTTTGGTTGGATTGATGGATGACCTACGCAGCGATCGACTTAACACCAGCACGCAAGGTAACCTTACATAATCAGACATTGTCTTTGTTTAATTACGAGTACGCTTTCACTATAAACCGCACAGATATAATTTTTGCGTGTTCAATTGTTGTCTTTTGTTAAGAGTTTGAATCTGTTGGTATCTTCGAAGTGAACGAATTATGTCGTGGATTTTATTACCATTACTTTATCTCTGAATGTATTAATACATTCAAGACTGAATCTACATTAATTGATTTATTTAGCAGGAAATAATATGTTATAAATCAGTTTATCGAATAGACCTTATCGTCTTTCCAGGTGTAATTTAAGATAACTAAATCTATATATTTCTTTGAGATATGTTACTTAATTAAAAAAGTATTTGATATTGTCGTGTAAATATTAAACCCAACTGAAATATTTCACCCGTGGGAGAGCCACGCAGAAACATATGCTGACGCACTAATTGGGCCGGCTCGTCCGAAATGATACCACGGGCTCACAAAAAACTCAGCGTGAAACGGTACTCTTGTACTGTGTTTCGCAGAGTAAATGAGGATATTGGAGGCCCTTAAAAGTGCCGCCTAAGCGGCTTTAATAGCCAGCATCACAACCAATGTGCGGACTATGACGCGGTTTTCCACGGGCAGTGTTATACTCTTACCATATAGGAAGCCCACCTGCTACGTTGTCCGCTATAGTATAAAAAAATAACCAAACTGAAAAACATTGGCCATTTATTGTTAAATTTTATTTAAAGAATTGAATGGCAGACATTTTGGTTATACCATTCGTCTGAAACAGATTAACGTGTCAAGAGGCTTCATGAAAGTTCGCTTTTCGTTTAATGATGAATTATCACGTTTAGAATTTTAAATACAATATCATCGATGAAGGACTTTAATTTATTAGGTGTATAGGTACACCGTGTTACTTTTTAGAATTTAGATGCAAAATAATTTTTGTTTAAAACAAACCGAGATTTGTTTGTATATCCATTTATAAGACAATACTCTATTTAATTAATTTTTCGACGGTCTATTGACAGTTAATGTTACAGTTAAAAATATATTTTGTTTAACTTATAAACGCACAAATTAATCAAAAAAAAGCTTGCTGTCTCAAACGGTAGGCAAAATATGTATATATTGTGTGATTGTGTTATGTATATGTGGATTAGGGTGATATAATTACATCGGTATTTCTTCAAAAGTAGGTATAAAGTTACATGTAAATAATATGATGATAAATACCTGCGGTTTCTCCTATACTTTCAAACGCTATTTTTAGAAGTCAATTCACGTTCGCATTGTATAAAAACATTGTGATTAACCTTTTCAAAATGTTTGGATGTTTTTTTTCTTCGCAAATGTTAACGTAAAGTGTTTTTTGGTTTTCCAAAGTTTTTGTCATTAACAGCATTCTGGGAGATCACAAGTATAAGTTTTTTAAATGTTTTTGTAGCGCATATTTTTGTATTGAAAATCATTTGTTTGACAGAACGTGGTAAATGTTTTTGTTATTTATTTTCACAGACGCACGTAGCGTGTCAAATTTCTAGTCTAACCGAAAATATCTTGACGATTATTCTTTTTTTCATCATGGATCTCTATGATTTGTCTTTGGTTATATCTAAGTTGGTTTTTTAATATTTATCGCGATAGAACCTTGATGCGATTCCATGAAAACAAAGTTTTAGATTACGCGGCGCGATGCACCGTAACGTTATTGTTTCACGTTTTGATTGTTGGTTAATTTTTATATGGTATAGCGGACAACGACAACGGAGAATATGGGTCTTCTATATGGTAAAAGAACACCACCGCCCATGGACAATCGCGGCACAGATATATTCTTTTTAAGTGGATATATTTCGAGGTCCGAAATCCTCACTTACTCAACGAAACACAGTACAAGTACAGTTTCACGCTGAGCATTCTGTGAGCTCTTGGTGTCACTTTGGACGAGCTGACCCATTTAGTGCGGCAGCATATGCTGCAGCATCCCACGGCTGTGACAGTGTTAAGATACTCGGCGTTGTCAAGTCCTTCCAAAGATCTAATAAATTATATATTTTTTGTTCGGACCGGGATTCGAATCCGACACGTCTCAGGTCGTGGTAGGCTTATAAAACCACTTTGCTAAGATTGTGTATAAAATAACTTTGTACAATTTGTATAAAAGTGCGATACATAGTAATTTGTTAGTGGAATCATATTAACCGGATGACCACGATTATTTACATTTTGTTCACAAAGATAACGCCGTACTATATGCTTACATACTATATACTGTGACTGACATGGCTTTAGTAATAGATTTATTTGTTCTGTTTGTGAACGTCATACAAAATTTTAGTTTCCCACTCATATTATAAATTTTCAATTACGACTTAATATGATACCTATTTAAAGCTTATTTTAATTTTAACCCGCCAAATAACTCTTGGTTCTTTACTAAGATTGCCTTTATTGCAGCTTTCAGTTTTCAATTTAAAATATCCAAACTGTTTTTTAATTTCTTCTACTTTGCAATATATATAATAAAAACTAATTCCGTCCGCATTTGCCTT
Source organism: Delias oraia (assembly GCA_018230265.1). Taxonomy (NCBI): domain Eukaryota; kingdom Metazoa; phylum Arthropoda; class Insecta; order Lepidoptera; family Pieridae; genus Delias; species Delias oraia. The sequence goes on along the minus strand of DWCF01002024.1, from coordinate 4,145 downwards.
ATACAAAATCAGATGTAAACACATAGATTCAAATGGCTAGATATTTTTGAGGTGGCTAATAAATCATTAGGCGAATAAATACTTGGATATAACAACAATAAGTTGTTATCAATTAAATATTTTAACAACAATTATATATCAGGGAAAATAAAGTAATAGGTGAGGTATTAAAAATAATGACTTGGCAGCTAATATTGACAATGGTATATCAAACATTTTATTATTAGCAATTATTGACTTCCATATCGGATTCTTTTTCGGTTAGGTTAGGTTAGTTATCTCGGTTATTTTGATAAACAATCTGATTGTGTAATTTATAATAGCCTATTTTCTATTTTAAATCCGCCGTCAAGTTGTCCACTGACCATAAATTTAGTTGCTACACAAAAAATTCTCTGCCAATTTAAATTTAATCAAAGCTTAGAATTTAATATAAAGATGCTATTTTATACTTTCTACTTCACTGTAGCTGCCAACCTATTATTTTTCTATCAATTTTAATTATTTTTAAAACACTAAATCGGATTAGTTTGTCGCCGCGTTTAATACATGCCGATTCAAATCATTCAGTTTGTTTTAAAGTACCTAAATGAAAAAATAAATAAATTCGTGTCTGGCTTGTTCTAGGTAAACTTCGAGGTATGCGGAAAATGGAATTGCGTGTGTTGCTTATACTTATCCATCTTGATTAATTGTTTAGAAAAGGTCTCTTAACATCCATATGCAGTATATTTTTCTTATTATTTATTTTTCAAATAAAACATCGTTTTAGTTGCTATTTACTTCGATTATCTAGTAAATATAAGGATAATAATATACTAAGCAGGCCGTTGCATTACTAATGATTCCGTTTTCTTGAACCATCCAACCTTCGACTAAGAAAATACAACTAATATTAACTGCTAAGAAAATCTATGAGAGTGCAATGAAATTAACACACTACAATAATATTAATTAATAACAAGAATAGATTTTTTATAGTTTAGCGGACAACGAAGCATGTAGGTCTCCTATACGGTAAGACAACATCGCCGCCCATGGACAACCGCGCCACAGTCCGCGCATTGGTTGTGTTGTCGACGTTTTATGCCACTTAAGCGGTATTTTAAGGGCCTCCGATATCAATATCGATAGCGTAACACAGTACAAGTACCGTTTTACGCTGAGTATTCTGTGAGATATCTAGCTCTGGCTTCTTGAACTGTGTCATTTTACGCAGTGTGATATAATTAAAAAGTCGTAGGTAAGTTTTAACGTTTCCTTTACTTATTTCATTTTTAAAATGAGCAAGTAGTGGAAAGTAAAGTATGAACAATACAGTTTTTTATGGTACAATGGACAATTCTTCAGTTACTGCTTTATTCTGTAACCGTACCGATGTATCTCAAATCGTGATAGTTTAATAATATCAATACAAGTGGATTTTATTATCGATTTTCTCACGAATTTGAAAATATTGTTTTATGATTAACATAACAATTTTATTTCTCTCATAATAGCGTATCGTTATGGAAAAGGTTGCTAGAAATATCTGTATTTTAGTTCCGTCTTTGGTATAGCAACTGTCATTTATCGATGAAGAGGAAATACTTTTTAACATATTCACTTACAACAAAATCATTCTACCTTAGAATCTACTTGAGTCTATGCTATTTAACAACGCAAGTCACCCGTGGCCCTGCAAGGGCTAGGGGAAACTATGGGCGGACGACCGCTTGTCCTCAGTGAGCGAGCCTCCTGCATGTATGCCACCGTTTATATAAAAATAATTTCGCATTGTTCATATTCTGAATTATCCAATTAACATAAAAAAAGCAATATAATGTCGTATGGAAACTTTTTGATTACATACAAATATTTATATTCGACGGAAAGTATAATTCGTCTATCAGCCAGTATCGTTTCAATTAACAGATACAGCAAAAGATTTGTCAGGCAAGTCGAACAATGAATCATTTCAGCATTGTTTTACATAATTGGCTCAATTTGTTGGCCATTCATATTATATTATTGAGATTTTAGCTAGCGAGGTCGCTATGATGATATCATTTGTATAATGCAAAATTGTTTGAAAACTGTGTAAGCGGTTTTTTTTTTATTTCAGACGAAAGTATTGATTTTTACACAATGTAGTACATTTTAAGATAGTTTTTAAATATTTTACTTTACCCAATATATATGATGAATCAACCGTAGACAATAAACGATAAATAATGCTAATTGGAGCATGATCTATTTCTATTTAAAGGAATATATTTTTTTTGTAATAATCTAAAAGTAAATCATTCCGTCACTGCTAGTAAGTTAGCCTGAAATTATGATAAATATATGTGTTGTGCCTACAAGCAGACAATGTCGCGAGTGAATGCTAGTAAAATTAAATTGAGTAATTTACGAACAAACTTATATCGCTAACGATTTCTTTCAACAAATAATATTTACACAGGGAGCATAACATATACGTAAGACATGGCATAACAACTGAATCCGATTAGTGTGTAGGATACACTGCAATGCGACTTAACTTGGATAATGTTACTAGTAATTATTTTTCGGTTATTCCATTATGAATTTTTCGTTTATGAGCATTGGGTTTCGAAAAGATTAATGTTTTATTGTGTTTTATATAAATTATATATATATATATATATAGAATGTATAAGTACTTAACTGCAAGATTTTACAGTTACACCATATCAAATAGTTTCCATATCATTAAAAGTAAGTGTCTTGGGAAATCTATGAAGTTATTGATGGAAATTTTAATGTTTTAAAATGTGTAAATTCTACGTAAAGTCGCTGTTATAGTTACCTGAACTTAAGCTTAGTTGTAATAAGCCCATTTACTGAGTAAAATCAATAATAATGACGTGTATATAGTAAGTAATATAATTGCGTTTGAAAGCGTAATTAACACGTGACATTCACCCGTACCTTTATCCTAGTATTAAGTTTAATTATGTTAAGCCCCTTGGGACAGACCGACATTCATAATGTAGAAAGGTCAAAATTTAATTTCACTAGATCATAACTTTTAATCACAAGAAAAAAACTTTTTTTTAGTTTGGCCACATTCTGCTTTTTTGCGATGCTCCGCTTTGTAATTTGAAAATATTGACATTATTAAAGTCGTAGTTTCAATTGTCACGATTTGGCATTAATGTTAATTTGTGCTGCCAAATTATTAAAATTTTTCAGATCGTTGAAAGACGCGAATGCATCTCCACGCTATATTAGATATTAACAGTAATTGTAGAGCAGTTTCTATGAGTACTTTATTGTTATAGGAATATATAGCCTTTTGTGTGTGAGCGTATCAATGCATGGAACAATTCGTTTTTTACATTATCATCTACTTCGCATGCAAGTTATGATAGTTGCGCATTGGTTTTAAATAATGGCGTGCTATGTTGATGATTTTTCATATTAAATTTTGTATTTTGTGACTGCTTTTTACCAATTTATTCATCACAAATGTCATCGTCAAAATCATGTTGTTTATTTAAGTTCACTTAACTTAAACTTCGAAATTGTCATGTTTTTAATTCTGATGGCCACAGACTATAAAAGGTATCAGTTAAGCGATCAGCATACCTTGGTTAATAATTATATTTACGAATGTAGTCGTTCCTTCCGAGTTAATACAACATTACACGGAAACGACAAGGCTGTTTGAGAAAAAATTAATTTGCTATATTGAATATATGACATTTTTCACCAGTGGGCGAGCCATGCTGAAGCATACGCTGACGCACTAATTGGGCCGGCTCGTCTGAGGTGATACCACGGGCTCACAGAATACTCAGCATGAAACGGTACTTGTACGGTGTTTCGTTGAGTGAGCGAGCATGTCGGAGGCTCATAAAAGTGCAGCTTAAGCGCCGTAAATAGCCGGCAACACAACCAATGCATGTACTGTGGCGCGGTTGTTCATGGGCAGCGTTGTTCTCTTACCAAATAGGAGGCCCACCTGCTCCGTTGTCCGTCATAGAATAGAAAAAAATTACATGATATCAAACATATGACTTATCTATTCAATATTTTTATGATACCAAATTGACTTATACTTTCTTCTTCTTCTTCATCAGCCCATTCAAGTCCACTGCTGGACATAGGCCTCCCTCAAAGACGCCCACCCACTGCGA
>DWCF01002023.1:0-26298 GCA_018230265.1 Delias oraia | reverse complement strand
TTTTTTTTGAACTTGAAACTTTTACTAAATGACCTATGCTAAAATCGTATATGTATGTTGAAAACAGTACATATGTATTACAAATCACTGTAACTTACCAAAGACATTCCCCTGTTTAATCCATTTGTCTAATTTTGTCCTCATAGAAGGACAAATCACGTACGTATTTTATGATAGAATATACCTATCTGTAACTAATCTATGGCATGGTTATGCCTCTCACGTACAAGGGTGGGCAATTAGCATATTAATTATTGAATCAGTCGCGTGACTGTTGCCTAGGTCTAGGCGTTAAGCTCAGCACTAAGTGTTATAAAAACATCTGCTTAATGAACCGGAAGTGAAACATTTCCTTCGAGGTTGGAATTAAAAAAAATAATAGTAGTTACTCCTGTCATATGTCTTAAAGTCAGTCAAGTGCAAAAAATCATTGCAAATTTATGCATGTAAACGTAAAAAGCAGAAGTTGCAATTGAAGATGTCGATAACCGATTCTGGGAAAACATGTTTGTGGTGCCGGACCTACAATTAAATTAAGAGAGTATCAGACTATGAAATTATTGTTTTTCTCTATTTTCATATAATAATTGACATTCGTAATTGAATTTTCCATTTTACACAATAGGCGTTTTGAAATTTGTTAGCGTATGGACTTCTTTATTATTAAAAGGCGTACTTACATACTTCTACGAATAGTAAACGAGCGAGAAGCTTACTCAAGATAGCGGTTCTCTGCCCCTGGAAGCCCCTAGCCCATGTAGAGTCGTGGGTGCATTACCGGGAAAACTGACAGTGACAATGACAAGCATTAACAAAGTTCATGTTATAAAACGTTTTATGAAAACATTTTAATGACCATGGTTCTGGAAAATAAGCCGTCCTTTTGTTTTATAACTAATCGATGTCGACATCTAATCGTACGAAAATAGACCAAGTGGATCTGATTGTTAGGAGTCGGGGGAAGCGACTAGTCCATACCGCGGAGTAGCCTAACGACTGCCGATTACAGGACTATCTCCAGACATTCGCTATGCACGGTTTCCATTACTTACCATACGTTTTAAATAAAAATTCTATATTATTTAAAATGTGTCGAAATTTCAACAAGAAACAATAAATAATAATCTATACAAAACTTACAACTGTACGAATAGTTTGAGGTCTCTCATCATAAAAAATGATTCAGACTGACGTTACCAAGGCGGTGATCTCTTACCATACCTATAGGAATTAGGAACCCATTAATGCCATTATTTATTTAAATCATAAACATTTAAATACATAATGGCACGCAACAGAATTATATTTCTATAAAATACATGGCTCGTATGTGTGTAATGACCGTTATCGACAACCCGAGCGACCTTCAGACAGCCTCCAGCTTGTCAATGTAATAGTTATTACCAAAAAGTACGTCTAAGTTAGTAAGAACTGAAAAAATATATGAACTATTCAGGTTTCCCGTAGTAGTATGGGAATGGGACAGAGGTAAGTCGGTGGTATCAGATGACGGTTCGACGCGTCGTGTTTATGAGCCGGCCCTTATTTATTGCAACCGATCGCCGACACTTATTAACGCCACATTGTTTCTCCTCAACATGCTCTATACTGATCAGTTTTTATTTGCTAAAAAAATTATTTAAAATTTTTCGTAAAATTTATTTTTATCAATTGCAGCCATGTAGCACTTATAACTGCTATGTGAACTGTGGTTTAACGAAGACTATTAGTTTGAAAGAAACTTTCATGTGTGTAAATTAAAAAAAATAGTTTGAATTATTAATTTCTCTTGGATTTCCATCTGCTCAAGATTAATATGATATAAAATCAATACAATTATAAGACATATCAACAAGATAATATGATTATTTATAAATTTTCGAATGAAAATGAAAGCAACGATTATTGTGAATAACTCAGCCTCGCGTTATCCAATTAAATTGCTATAATTACTTGCGCAGGAGAGCACTAAATAATAGTGGAGTGTGATACTGCATTACAAGGCTTGATTGATTTTATAATGGCTGATAAATAGTTTGGTTCAAGAGATAAGAACGAGATCTTTTTGTTCGTCGAGCATACACAAAATAACTTCTAGACATATATGTGGAAATAATAAGGCTGGAACTATTTACAGTTTCATTTTCCTTAATGTAAAGTTTACTTTTCATATAACATTCTGCTAATAAATATGTATTTTTATTAAAACGTATGGTATAGTATGTAAGAATTTTTTCATTTCCATCCAAAAAGCCTTGAATACAGGTGATTCAAACGTGTATGAACTTACAATTGAATTAAACAATGTATTATCATTATAATAATGGTTATAAAGTAAATTGAATGTTCAAGACGTTTTTAGTTCCTATTAGGGATACCACCTGCCTTCAACCAGCAACGTGTAAAAATTATTTGAAATAAATCATATCTACCCATATAGTTGTTAATAATGCGAATAATACCTTACCTTACCTACCTTATAATAATTTACATTATCTCATTAATATAGTTGTAATTTCAAAGAAAAATGTTATATACACTGGAACGAGGTGTCTCGGAAGACAAATTACGTGTAACATAATGCCTGGTAATAAAGTTTCTGCTAATTGTTAAAAGAAATGAAAATAACTTTGAAGAAATTTATTTAATTACTATCCATAATACAAACAGAACAAATTATTTAATATATTGCCTTTTGTTAGTAATTTCGGTTCCGAAAAATAATAAAACTGAGTGGGAGAATCATACTAAAGCATTTGCTAACGGGCTTATTATGCCGGCTCGTCCAAAGTGATACACGGACTAACAGAATACTCAGCGTGAAAGGGTATTTGTACTAAAACGGTTCTTCTATTGTGTTTCGCTGTGTGTGTGTTTCGAATGAAGATAACGCATGCCTTAAAAAGCCGGTAACACAACCAATACGCGGAATATGACGCATTGTCCATGGCAGGTGGTTTTCTCGTATCATACCGGTTCCGTTGCCCGCTATATAATAAAAAAAATACACTAATTAGCAATGTTTGAAAGAAAAGACGTGCATCGCCAATGGTCTTTAAATATAAACATATTATTCTGTAGTGCTTAAGACTAATTCCGTGAGAATACAGTAGTTTCACCTGACTGCCCCGACAGTGATTGAGCTCGTACAGTTGAATAGCGATGTGGGATTAACGGCCTTTTTGCTATATTTATGATCATTTGTTTTTATGATGGATAGTGAAGTTAATACTAAAGTAGCTATTAATTGCATTATTGATACTGCCACTGATAGCAAACAGGAAGTCATTCTATATTGTTTTATTATCTGAATGCAGAAAGTTTTGGTGACGACCAAATCGTGTTCCTGTATACGCATATAAAGTTAAAATTATTTCATTAGTAATATTATTAACAACTAATTCAGAGCATAAATTTATATTTTTTATTGTGTAGCGGGTAATGGAGCAAGCGGATCTCCTGTATCGTTAGAGATAACCGCTGATCAAAGACAACCGTGCAGCAACTCGTGCCTTGGTTGTGTTGCCTACTTTTTACTTGAGCGGGATAACTTAAAACAAGGCCCTACGATATACTCACTCAGCGAAACACAGTACAAGTAAAATTGGAACACAGTACAATTAAACCAATAACACATTGTTTTTAAATATTTTATTATAAATTGGACATCCTAGAATTATTCATGGAAGTCCAAGGGAGAGGCCTATGTCCAGCAGTGGCCGTCTTACGGCTGAAATGATGATTATGGACATCGTAGTAGGCTGAATAAGGCTTGGTAGGCTAAGAGATGATCGCTGCCCGTGGATAACCGCGCCTCAATCCGATAAGATATAACTTGGTAGATCAATCAAGCAAATTACAAACACTCTTTCACGGCGGTAGTCTATGAGCCCTTGGTATAGCTTCGGACAAGTGGCAACAAATAGTGTGTCAGCATAGCTCTCCCTCGGGTAAAGTTTTAGTTACGAGAACCTATAGTCACCTATAGACCTATAGTCATTATAATATTAATATTGAAGTTAGCAACGTTTTGATATAAAAGTGAAAAATCGAGTAATAGGTATGTAATAAGACATATCTCTGTTCGACGTTGGTACAAGCAATTTAGTTTTGGACAATAACTTTACACTTTACGTATACTAATTGTGTGCCTGGGACCTGTGTGATCCGTCAGTCAGGTGGTCACGGTCAGGTGGTAGTCGGATGGGCGAAAGGTCAGGCGGCTGCGTTTGATAATATTCCATTTATTTACATCATTATTTTCATAATTACCTACTTTATGTAATAAAAGTTAAATTGAAAATAAAAAGGTTTTACAATGAAGAAAATAAATTAAAGCCTATTTTTAATTAGTCCATAAAATAAAAATTAAACTCGTTTCACGGTGCTTGTTTTTAAATTTCCCCAAAACGACTTTACCTGTTTTAATGATATTTTGTATGTACATAAGTGGAATTCAGAACCGGTCATCTTTTTCATACTCTTAAATGTAATTCAACCCACATTATTTTTAAATGTGTATAAACTTTTTTGTTTTTATTTACTTGCGATACTTCTTTAAGCGACAGAAAATTATATAAAAGAAACGTATGCGTGAGATTTACCCATGGGAGAGCTATGCTGAAGCATTTGCGGACGCACTAATTGTTGTTGTACTTAAAACGGTGGTTCTGTTGTGTTTCGCTGAGTAAGGGTATCGAAAGCCCTTAAAAATGGCGCGTGTAAAGAACGGCAAAGCAACCAATGCCCGGACTATGGCGCGGTTGTCCATTGGCGGCGATGTTCTCTTACCGTATATGAGACCCACCTGCTCCGTTGTCCATTACACCATGAAAAATATATTAAATGTTAGGAAATTCGCAATATAAGTACGGGTTAGAGATTGACAAGTGTACTGACCGTTAGGCCACACCTGCGGTGCTATCTCGGCGTTTACACGGAAGCGCATCGCGCATCATCAATATAGGCAGCGAGCTACGTACAGCTGGATAAGGCAATTTACCTAAAAGACATAAAAACAGAAATTAAATACCTACCTATATCTATATAGTTTAGTAATAAGATATAGAGCCTCTTGCATGTAAAGGGAGTCTCTACATTCTATGAAATCTATTCTGTAGGAGATTTTGTAAGTGAAATTTAAATGTTATAAAGTTTCTTCTCTTATGTTTATGGATGTTACAGATCTATACAATAGTAAATATATACATAAAATATAGGATATTCTATTAATCTGTATTAATTAAGGCCTTATCCGTCGCTTAGAAGATGCGTGTGACCGGTAATGAATAGGCAGCGGTTTGCCGAGATTGATCACTTGGGATTGATCCTATCCTGATTACCGTGCGAACCAACATATCTGCATATCTTTTTCCTTTCGCAACAACACCTAGCATGTTTATTGTATGATAAAAAGCTGCATTTATAATACGAATCGTTTATTTACCCATGCATTTCCATAGCTAGATAAACTATAGTTCTTGCTAAGGCCATTGAAGAACAAGCGGCGAAGAATAGTAATTTATAAACGCTGTTGATGCGATAAACAGTATAGCAATTGCTTTCCAAAAATAGTTCGACCTCATTTCATTCAATTTATAACTCACGTAGCACCATTCCATCGGAAACAGTGATAAACTGTTATAACATAGTCTTAGCGTCATAACCGTAATCTGCATAGCGTTGTAAAGTGTAAGACGGATCGCGAGAGGCGCGGGAGGGCGAGCTAGTACTACTATACTTGGTTGCAAACCAATAAATATATCGTTTGAGGGTTGGACCGGTGAATAAACATGAATTTAGTTGTACACTGCCCGCCCTATAATGTTGGACGGTTACACAGCACGTTTAGCAAACCACTGCTGGTGCCGTCTTTGTTGGTCACAGTTCTTTAACTCTAAGATATTCGTCCAATAAAAATCTCTCCGTAATGTGGGCCTCTCATTGATATACAATTCAAATTTTTTTTTAAAGATATAAGGTTACAGAATAAAATTTATTCTGTTCCAACCATTCATGTATTTAAAAATATTTATAATTAATTAAAATTCAATATATTGGGGTCATTGCAATAGCAGTGACTTAACACTGTCTTATCCGTGGGACAGCCATGATTAAGCATATGCCGACGCACTAATTGGGTCGACTCGACCGAAGCGATACCAAATAAACGGTATTAATAATTGTACTGAATTAGCGACGTAAAACACCAGCATGAAAATCAAATCGATTTTGGCGCGGTTGTTCATGGGCGGCGGTGATCTCTTGCCATAGAGAGGACTCGCCTGTTCAGTTGCTCGCTGAACCAAAAAACCTGCGTTCTACATCCTATGGCCTGGCGTGTATTCGCTTCGTAAGACAGGCCTCACTCAATATCGGATATTGTTCTTGCAAATGAGTATTTATGTCATCGTTTGTATAAAATGTGCTGCGATGTGGCTCGTTCGCCCGCTATCGGAGTGCTCTGTTGTTTATTGGAGAAACTTCTCGAATATTTTTCTAGAACGGATCATATTCCGTTGTTTTTCGTTACAGATAACGCCTCTTCATTGTGGAACGATGTTATGTCTGTATTTTCCATTTATAAAGTTCCACTAGGGAAGAAATATTAGCCTTAATCAATTTTCCTAATGAATATTTACCTACCTGCAGCCACATTTGTAGATAACTTATATAACATCTTTAGTACAAAGAGAATTGATTCTTTAGTCTTTAAGTAAATAAATGATTTAAGTGTTACCTACTAACATAATTATTTTCAAAGAAAGTAATCCGAAGTTCTCAAAATACTTAACGAGCCTTAGCGAAATATCGCGTAACATTATGGTGTTGCCTACTTAATAAAATTTTAAATGTTTATTTTAATGCAACGATATCAAACCAGCGGGGTATAGCAAGAGAAATTAATAGAAATAAAACATTTAGTAACAGGTTACGGAATAAATGCAGATTGATTTTATTATTATAAGTATTTTAAATATTTGTGTGTAAAATACGAGCTAACAGCGAGTGGTAATATATAAGTTATAAATTTATGTTAATTAAGTAGACAATTAAGTAGGTATCTTTTAATTTAATTAATTTCTAAAGACAACATATTTCGCACAAATATGATTTGGTTCTATAGAGCTGTGTTGATAAAGTTTCGTATTTTTTTTTATTAAAATGTTGATATTTTTTCTATGAATATATTATTATAAAGTATTTCGTTTTTTTAATATTTCATATTTTATTTGTTTCTTATGATTTTAACCACACACATACCAAGAGCCAACAAAGATGGCGGAATTTACATAAAAACTCTTTAATCGTAACTCGGTGCTATCGCGATCCGAACATATTACCATAAATTAATCCAATAAGGGAGCGATCAATGTGTCCATACTTCGCTGCGCCCGCGCACCTAACGACCACATCTAATCTCGCTCCCTGCTGTATCTAGCCTAAATAAGGATTCGCCTTACATTTTAAATTTTCTGTCACCTACAGATTAAAACTAACACTAAAATATATGTTTAAATATTATTAATTTTTTTGTATGACTTTCTTTCAGAGCTATTATTTTATAAGGAATTAATTGATTTATAAGGCATTCGCTTCATTGTTGATCTGTATCAACACTATATCGTTTAAATTTGATTACAGTCATTAAAAATAACATATATTTTATAGGTAAATATTATCTACTTTAGGACATATCTAAATGGTTAGAAAAACTGAATGATTGTTACTTGTTAGATGAGTCTGTAAAAGAATTTGAAATTTATCGCACATTAAAAGAAAAGAAGGCTGAGTGTCTTTTATAAGTAGAAATTATGTTACAACAATAAAATAGTTAGAGAGATTAGTTTCACTTTTATATAAGTAGGTAGTTGAAGACGACTTTCAGACTTCAGTTGTAACGGTTGAATTCGATTTTAAATAAAAAATGCTTTAGTGTAATAAAATACAAGGTAGGTAAATCTAGATTTATCTAGATTAACGATAGCGTTTAACTCTATTTATTGTAATTTTTTATTTAATTTATTCCTATTAAATCGTTTTTATTTTAAAGATATTGATTAAAGAGCATGTTTGGCTTGTTTTTAAAGATAGATGGAAACTACTAGCTGAGGCGATATAGATAACTGTCCTACATGAACTATTAGTTGTGAGGCCACTTCCGATACTTCCTGCAACTCGCGGGTGCTGTTTATCGTGAGACTGTCACTTCTATAGAACACTCGACTAACGTCCAACTCTGTGCTGACCTGTGTCCGACAAAATGCAGCCTACACTTTGACAGTTACATAAAATGCTCTAATCTGTAGTCGCTATTGTCGATGTTCATAATATAATATAAAATAATATAATATATATATATATATTGATAATATTAAACGTGAAATTAGACTTAGGTACCTACTTATATTATCTAGGTACAAAGTAAATTATATTATAATGTATATCAATGTAAAATAAATGTTATTGTATTGATCGAGGCATAACAACAGAAATGTCATTTAATGATTGTTTTTCAACTTTTGGATTAATAGAATTCAGAAACATCTTAAAAAGGCATAATTAATAATAAAATAAATAAATTACATACTCAAACTTAATTAAAACAAAATTTAAATGGTTGTTTTGTGTTAATCTAAAATGTTTAATATGTTAAATATATTTTGTTTTCTAGGCAAATGGGCACTTCTGACATACCTAAGATACGTTATGGAGTAAGGTTTCTTTGGACTAAAAAAGCCTAATCTAGTTGCTTCTATATGTAAAAATTATGGGTAGGTATATCAGAGCTTACTACAGAAGTACATACGTTCTGTCTTATATTTTTTTTATTATTCGCAATTTCACCAAAAACGAACCATAATATTAAAGTTTATCAAAACTCGCTGGTCTCTACTAAATGAAAATGTAGGCATTATTATACGTAATCTAGATCCAATTTAGTGGAAGTTCACTCCTGTTCCTATAATTTTGTGCCATAAAACGACGCCGCGTCGCATTGATGACGGATGCATCAATGCCGCGGAGTCCTCGGCCAAATTATACACTCTACGGGCACAGATTATACCTAATTCACAGACAATAAATTTTTATATGGAGAGAAAAGAGTTTTTATACCCGTTCACATATTTGCAATAGATATGCTTTTGCCATGATTCTGTCTGTGTTTATACTATTAAATTTATATAGTCACGACAAGTTTTAAATTTAACGTAATATTTATTACCTACACATTTTGACTTTTAATTACTTTTTTGTATTTTAAAACACCGATAGTCTATTAGATACCTACTAGCCTCACATGTGATATTATGTTATTTGTATGTAAAATTTCATCAAAATAGTTCAGTGGCTTAGGTGTGCAATCGAAGCAGACCGACAAACATAATGTGACTTGCAGTAGGTAGGTAGGTACTATTAATGAATTTATATCGTCTCCCAAAATATAAACATCATAATTAATCAGGTAGGTAGATATATGTGTTATAATCTGTGGCTTTATTTTGAATTCACTATCATCTTTCTTCTATATTCATAATTACTGAGTAATTGTCGGTGGCCCTTGAAATTATACCGCTCAAGCGGCGTAAAAAGTCGACAACACAACGAAAGCGTGGATTGTGGCGAGTGACATGGGCGATTATCTCTTACAACAGATATGACCTGTTTCGATGCCAGCTATAGGTAAAAACCTACACCAACCTACCTAAAGTAAAAAAAGTTATCGTATATATTTAAGTTTTTTGCTTTAATGTTTATCGTTTTCCAAGTTGATGTTTCATTCAATAAATTCTTATTTAAGTTGTAAATTCTTTACGTTATTGTGATTGCAACTTTGTCGCTGACAGGTCGCATGATTAGGTCAACGACTTGCTTCGAAATTTGTATATGGATTATATTTCACAAGTTCAATGGATTGATTTCATTATTATGTATACCACGGGTAGCAAAGTATAATATGTAGGTATTGTTAGGCAGTCCTAAATAAACTTGAACCATGTTTACTTGAATATGGAGTTTTAAGTTGATTTTTATAAGAAGGGAAATAATTATTAACTAAAATGTTGTTTTTCGTTGTACCTACCTATGGTTTTAAATTAGCGATGTAAGATATACCTATAGAACAAGAGCTGCAGTATATACAAAATTTAGCATTAATCCTAATGATAGAAATAATTAAGTAACCTCAATAAGTAGTGCAATAATCGCGAATTTGCAAACAAAACGTAGGCACAGTGGTAATCAGTACGAGTGAGTTACGCGGGAAAAAAGAAGTAAGGGCGGCGCGGGTGGGCGGGGGGCGGCGCCAGGCCACACCCATGCGCAAGCGAGACAGCGAGATATGCACGCAATGCAAGGTCACCCTTCACGTGAACCTTCTGACTTACAACTTGTCAATGGCCCGATTGAATCGTCATGCGGTTTTTGAAGTTTTCAAATTTCTTTCAATGAGCAACTTAATATTTAATACTAATAATAGGTATACAGATTCTCAGTCTATACTAATCGTCTTCAGGTGTATCTATACTTTAGGCAAAAAATCTATATCTTATAGGGTCCTAATTAAAAATTGTTAGCGTATATCTGTGTACAATATTCACTCAAAAGGTAAAGAAATCGCAATGTCGCCCACAGCGCTATATAAAAACCTTGCAGCGCTATGCAAAAAGAATGCACCTTATCACGTTGAGTCGTGTGATTGAGTGCGCTAGTTCCCTTGTCGGCCGCAGCGCCGGTAGCGCTGTCTATGTAAAGCCGCTCCGCGCGTCACTCCCGCCGCGGCGCGCCGACTGATCGCTCTACGGCGTTGCGCTCCGATAATTCTCGAGTCTCGTAAACATTCACACGTGTTTTCGTGAAGTGTCGAAGATATTCAGTGCTTAGTGTTGTGTTAACCAATACACCTGTTCAAATACCTTTTGACGGATCGAATCGACGTCTGACGAGGTCACGTATGTTAAAAACAAATAAGAATTGGAAAACAATGGTTCAGTTTGCTTAGGTGCAGATCAGTAGGTACCTACACCGGTAACTATCGGTTTTGGAGAGGAATTTTCACTAAAAGGTACTGTTTTACATACTTTTGGGAATGTATTGTTTCTTACTTACATATTCCCTTTTTATTTCCAGTTGTCATATTCTTAATAATCAGGTAAAGTGTAATAAATTCCAAAATGGGACAAAAAAATTAGGAGCCAGCCAAGCGTTCTTGTATGCTAGTTGGTTGCTACCGTGAAGGCATGGGTATCTAGTATGATCCTGGTTCCGTATTCAATTTAATATAAAATTTATATATATTATGTATTTGTATATGAAAGAGCTTGACAGTGACTGCGAGTGTATTACCAGTGACAAAGCCATGTTGAAGTATACGCATTCGTCCGGATTGATATCACAGGTTCACATAAAACCATAACATATTACTTACCTATAAAGTGTTTCACTGATTAAGGAAAACGGAGATCCGTTAAATTATACCGCTTAAGCTGCTTAAAACGCCGGCAACACAACCAAAACGTAGATTTTTCGGTTCTACTATCAAGCAGACTCGCCTGATCCGTTTGTCACTATACAAAACAAAAAAAATTGCTTTAAAATAAACAGTGTTTAATAAACATTTATTTTAAAGATCCACGTAAATGTAATAATACAAAATCATGGTCGATTTAAATAAATTTTGTCGATTTAATACAATTTTGTGACTCGTGTGGTGTAATTTTATATAATTATTAACGATATCAACAAAAATTCAAAGTTTGTAAACTTCTGGACTATCAAGGTAAGCCAATTCCTCAGTAGCATTCAGACGAGGAACGAATTCGCGCGTTTATGATGCGACGGTTGGCGTATGTTGGAGTTATTAAACTTTAAAATACATTAGATAATGGCCTGTTTAACTATATTTATAATTTGTAGAATCTCTTTAATAATAATATTTTATTTAAGTACTGTATAATATATGTATATCACATGTATCATAAAAGCAGCTACTAATTTAAGGAAGAAGCTAAAAATTTAAGAAAATAGCTCTTTGATCTTCATTTTTATAGGTTTTGTTTTACTATCTTCCATGAAATTTGTATTCAGTTGTCAGTTTTTTATTATTATGGTTTCAACTAGAAGAATTAACTAGAATTAAATAAGAATTAGAAATTAAATTAGAATTATTAATTTAGCAAGATATAAACTATGCCAAATGTCATTACAGAAACATTTATAGACTGCTAGCGACACTGTACCTGCTTTTTTATTTATAAAAAGCGTCAATTTGACAACAAAATTCGCATTATATAACAAAATGATGCACCAATTTTATGTGAACTTCACATAAACCAGCTACTTAATAATCCAAACAAAGCCTAAAGATTTGGTTTGGAATTGGGATAAGTGAGCCCGATCTTGATTTATAAATTTACAACGAAGAATGACATTGATTTTTACATACAATAGAAGCTATGAAATAGAAATAGTATATATCTGTCTACGATAGTACCTATATCGTATGATAAAAAAATATTTGTAACTATATAGGTATATATGTAACAATCATGTATACTTATACATATAGAGATAACAAGAGTGCAACGTGCACTCGGCTGCAGAAATTAATTAATTAATTTTATACCAACCTAACACAATCATTTTTGATATCTACAATAAAATCCCAATAAGGTCTCAACTACGACTTTATAAAGGTCACCGGAAGACGCTGGATGCAGGTCGCCTCCGACAGGTATTAATGGAAATCCAAGGGGTAGGCGTATGCCCAGCATTGGACGGCTTACGGCTGAAATGATGATGATGATGATCTTAACTTAATGTAAATCTAGCATTATGCCAAAATAACAAATAAAGCCCATTGAATAACAGGTGCGCTTGGGAATGTTCTTGTACATCAAAACATACTTTATGGGTTAGAAAAATGTTAACCTGACGGAGTTACTTGGGTGTTGTACCTACTCAAAATTTGCGTGACTTATTAGTGAACAGTTCGAGGTTCATAAGTCAGTCATGTGAAATAAAGATTAATTTAGCGAATGTAATATTAACTTTAAATACGTTGTACATAATTGCTCTTAATTCTTTTTTACTTCTTAAATTCATTATATGTATTATTTAATAAATTTCCCTATAAAAGCTCTTCATTCTAGAGAAAAAGGAAAAAAATCTTTTGATTTATGAAAAAATATTTAAGTTTTTGCTAAGATATTTTTTTTTAAATCATGGCTGATATTTTCAATTCAGAAACTGACAATAAAACAGTAGTATTTAAGTAGTAGAGATTTGGAAGTTCGAATTAACTAGGACAATAAATTAGATATACAACTGGGAAATATAAGTACCTATCTAGTTTATATTATATAGTATATATTTTATAATGTAGGCACCTTATAGGTAACTATATTAAAACTATATCCCTAGTCATTATAATGGCCCTATATTAATTTAAACAAATGCCATGCAATCATCATATTATTAAAAATACCTACCAATTCAAAGCGACTTTTTGACTGAAACTAAATAATAAAAAGCAATTTACTGGAAAGTTGTGAGTAATAAATACCACAATTGATATCAAAACCGGAACGAATGTACCTAAGTAGTTTCCAATAACTACTGCTTTAAAAGAAATTACAAAACACTATCAAAGCTCTACAAAAAGTAGTCGGAGTATGTTCTAGAGAGGCGTGGCAAGTACCTAATATTATAGCATATAAAATAAATATTATTTTATATGTACCATTTTAAATTTTAATGTTTTGTACCATTTTAATTTGGGTTGAAATTTGACACTATTCATTACACTACATAATTTAAATATAGATAATATTCATTAACTATTAATGTTCCTCAGTATCTATTACTTATATAATTTTGTATAACAAACGTTGCATAGGTTTTTAAAAAGTTGATCCGCCATCTTTAGTTCTAGCGCGACGTGGTTGAAGCCGGCGAAAAGGGTTGCGGGTAACGGGGAAGGAGAGAGGATTAGAGGGAGATGGCGCGAAAATAAAGGCGATAAACTTTAAAATGAAAATAAATTAATCAGTATTCCATATCTCGTTTTATATTTATAGTTAAACCTTTGTAAAGAAACATATGTAACAAAAACTTAAACAATAAATAAATAGAATGGTACAAAACTATTATTTTATTTTATAGCGGATAATCCGTTATCCGCTATAAAATGCAGGTGGGTCTCGTATATGGTAAGAGAATGCAGTCCGCGCATTGGTTATGTTGCCGGCTTTTAACGCTATTTACGCGGCATTTTAAAGGGCCTCACATATCCTCATTAACTCTGTGAAACACAGTACAAGTATCGTTTCTCGTTGAGTATTCTGTGAGCTCGTGGTATCACTTCGGACGAGCCGGTCTAATTAGTGCGTCAGCATATGTTTCAGCATGGCTCTCCCACGGATGAAGATGAATCTGACAATCTAAAACATATTTATAAATAAGCAGTAGGTAGGTACACATTATGTATGTATAAAAAAATGAAAATTTACTATGAGCTAGGTGTATAAATTTTTTCATAAAAGTTAATTGAAGTAAGGTTTTTTTTTATTACCGTATGTAGAAACATACACGTACAGGAAATATTTACATCATAATATAATATAAAACCTTTCGACAATTGAAGATGAAATATGTTTTATTAAGTAATGCACTTATTAAAAGCCATCAATAAAGATTTATATTTATTTTTGTTAAAAGTCAAATTAAACAAGATGGCGTCGTGCGCCAGCGCAGTCAATGTCAATGTTGTCGTAAATCATCCGCCATATTTATTACATATTTATTTTGTTTCAAATGTAAATTTATTTCAGATATTAACATATCGCCTGTTGTGATTATTGGTATCGAAATAATATATTATTATGGCATTATTCTGTTATGGCTTATCAATAATATGACCAAAATTATTTAAAAATTATAAACTATCTAATAATTTGTACTATATTTACAATGAGATCATGTTATTGAAAAATAATCTGAGTGTGATTTTGATTTTTATTAAAAGACAGAGAGATAGCTATGCAAAAACAGCTTCGTCCTATACAAAAAAGTGCACGGACTTAATTGTTCATATATATGTAAGTACATATACAGACTAGACCCAAAGTAAACAATGTTCAGAGTTAAACAACTAAGTATAAATAATTAAGGTATTTTAAATATTATTTCATATGATAATAACCTACCTACTATCGATCAGGCTGTGCCAAGTCTTGAGTATTTTCTTGTCACAAAAACGTTATAGAATAAGTATCTCTATATTGTTTAATACTATTATTATTTATATAGTAGATACCTACGTCTTCCGGCAACCTTTATAGGGTCGTCTGTCCACCTTGTGGGAGGACGTCTCGCGCTGAGCTTGCTGGTCCGCGGTCTCAACTCTAACACTTTTCGTACGATGTGGCCTTCCCAATGCCCATTGCCAGTTCAGCATACTAATTCGGCGGGCTATGTTGGTAACTTTAGTTCGTCTATGGATATCCTCGTTTCTGATTCGATCACGTAGCGAAACTCCGAGCATAGCTCTTTCCATAGCTCGCTGAGCGAAGTTAAAGACCTTCATCTTAAGGTACTGAGGTATGTCAGACGAAAAGACGTGCGTAGTTTTCCGAAGGCTGCCCAACCCAGTTGGATTCGGCGGTTGACCTCTTTCTCAAAGTTGGACCTATCTAATTGATCTACTTGCCCTAGGTTGCTATATGAGTCGACAACGTCGAGTAACCGAGCTTTCAACAGAGATTGGGGCGAGCACAACATTGGAATTCGACATAGCTTTCGTCTTGTCCATGTTCATTTTCAAACCCACCCTGCGGGAAACTCGGTTGAGGTGTTCGAGCATCAAGCTCAGTTCCTCCATCGACTTTGCCCATGTCTGCAATGTTGTCCGCAATTCGAAGGTGATACCAAGGTTGATACCAGTCCTTGCCATTCCAGAAGTTTGAAGGCGTCCTCCATTACGGCAGTAAACAGTTTTGGAGATATAACGTCTCCCTGTCTTACGCCTCGTCTCAGTGGAATCGCCTTCTTGCTCTGCTCCTGTACTTGGACCGATATGGTGGCGTTGTTATACAAACATTTCAACACTACGATGTATCGAAAGTCATTGCGGCATCGCATACTATAGCTACTCTTGAGTAGCTAAACCTTATTTTTATTAATTTATTTATCAGGTACCCAATATGTACATATAAGTTAGTGGCTGGGTGTCTAACTCTGTCGCCCGCGGTAGAGCCCTGTTGAAGCATATGCAGACGCACAATTTGGACCGGCTTATCCGAAATACCACGGGCCACTAGTATGAGTGACGACATCGGAGGCCCTTGAAGTTATACTGTTAAAGAAGCGTCAAAAGCCGGCCACACAACCACAGCGTAGATTGTGGCGCGATTGTCCATGAACGCGGTGGTTTCTTACCATACAAGAGACCCGCCTGCTCCGTTGCCCGCTATACCATAAAAAACCAGTCAATCAATTATTGTCTCGAAACGCATATAAATTTTGAACATATTGTTTATTTTATCGCCTCCACAGGGATTAACAATTATTTTAACATTAGAACAGTTGCTGATGCGACTATTAGTAACTTGATGTGTAATAATGTCGCGAGATGTCACGCCAGTCTTCATTCGTCCGAGCGTGGGTGAGGTGGGAAGCCGAACATGTGAATTGCTTAGTTGTTTAGTATTTTATTGCCATAAATGGCTATTGACGTTTAGCGTAGGTTTAGGATAATCTGAGTGATATCTAATAACCTATTTTACCTTATTTGGCTTCCAAATGTTATAGAGAACTAAGAGAAAGCAGAGTTTTGCGCTAATAAAGTTTTTTTTTTCAATTTTTCTTGGAAGGAAATATAATTTTCATTTATTCAAAATTCTTAGTAAACTGGGAAAGGCTAAATCAGTTCTCATTTGTGTTACTGTAACGTTCTTTATCGTACCTATACCATTCATTAATAATTTCTACACTGTATTGAGTATTCATGGTTAGGTGACTGAAAAAAATCGGGCGTGTACCTGTCAATTAAAATTGCAAATAATAAATTTTCTACTAAATATATAATTAAAAAATCGCTACTTATTAATTACAACATAAGAGTACGAATACATCTGTTAGTAGTATGACTCAGGTTTCTATTTTCAAAAATTGTATCAAATCAATCATATCAAACTAAAAACTGCCTTTATTTATATCGGAGATAAGAATATAAGAAAAAGACGTGTATGTATATCACAACGGAATACACAGTGATGTCATGGATTCTAGTGTATTAAGATAAGCCATGATCTACTCTATAGCCTGGGCTGTATGACGTTTTGTTGAGGCATTTATCTAAATGTACGGGTCAACCCGGTCACTTTGTAGGATTCGTCAGAGATTTACATAAATACGATATTAGGCTGACTTAATTGACACGACGAGATTTATGCAGTACGACGCAGGAATTTTTATCGTTACATGTAAACTAGTTTCTTTCTTTTTTGTCTACCTTTGGGTTTTACGTGGTTTCCGGCGATTGGTATTCTGTTATGAAGGTTTGGGCTCTTTTGTAAAGGTTAATACTTAATGGTGATACACAAAATTAAAATTATCTTGTTCATAATCTCTTCATCTTCATCAAAATACAATGGCATTGAGGCATACATCAGACAGACCAAATTTACCTGTAAAGATCATCTTTTTGGTCGCTGATCAGACTTCAGTACTCTTTGTCACATTACATTATAATTAGATACATCATATTTTCTTACAACAGTTTCTGAATAGTTTTTAATAAGAATTTTATATTTATTATTGTCAATTTTTTTTAGAATATGTCAAAAACATTTTTTAGAGAATATTTTTAATCGTTTTCGGTGTAGATACTAAATACCATTTATATTTAAATATTAGCTAATAAAGTTAACATTAAATCCATAAATTCCTTAGTCTTTGACATTGATTATATGATCCTTAATTGTAATATTGTAATTGTATAGCTGTAATTATATTTTTAGGATTTTGTCATTTTTTCTCAACACGAAGTTAATGAAACAAAGTTTCAGACTAGGTTTTAGTAAAGATTTAATTATTAATTAATGTAATTGTAATTTTGTTAAGATATATAATGCACAGATATATAATAATCCTTTTATATATATAAGGCCTATGTCCAGCAGTGGACGTCTTACGGCTGAAATGATATTGATGATGATGATATAATGCACATTTATGTGAAGAGATTATTTTTAATCATAATAATGTGTTCTATTTGTACTTAATTGTAAAACAACTATTCAAATCATAAATTATTTTATCTTTGATTCTGACTAGTTGATACTTAATTATAATATTTTAAAGTAATTCTATTTTAATAATATTCTATGTATGTAATAATTTTTGTAATTACATATAAATGAAGCTAAATTTCCTAATACAAACATACTAGTTATTTTTTATTGTAATAAAACCATCAAACTTGTATGATTCTATTTGTTTTTGATGACACAATTTAATAATATCTTACAATGTCATATTAATAATGATTTCACTGTTTTCAAATATATGCTAACACGGATGAAGTCGGCAGCAAAAGCGAGTTTCTGTATTACGTAAACGTGTATTTCCTTGTTTTAAAACAATCGCCGCTCATCATCGAGTGATCTATAAATACGTCAAATATTATTCACGATTATAAATAATCGATGCTTTTATATCGAACGAATTGCTCGGATCGCGTAACACGTAATTTCAATCAGATCAAAAACGTATCGAGTAAACACAGTAAGGTATAATTCGATCAAAAGTGCAATAAAATATCGCGGACTTCAATGTGTGCTGTTGGATTAAACAATGATTGTACAATGGCCGTGTGTCACGGTTTTAACGGACAATGCTTAGAATATTTAGCAGCTTGCTGGTAAGTACTATATGATTTTTTGTAGGCGGTGTTAACTATATGTGAATGTTTTCAAAGGTTACATTTTCATGAGGGCTTTGATAAGATTCAATAATATTCTTCTAAAAAGAGCTTCAAAAAACCGAAATGAGATCAATTCAATGAAATGAGGTCAATTAGGTATTTATTTTTTATTATAATAATAGTAATAAGTGATTTTATTATTTAATTACTTAAAACAGATATGGTTAGGTCATTTCATGTTTTTACACAGAACATTTCATTTGATATAATTTGGGAAAATGCTTCATTTGGTAAGGCACAGGCGGATAATATACTCGTGAAGAATATATTTACCGAGAAAGCCTCTAAGGCTTTTGTTTACTCGTACCCAATTTGTATTAGTAATTTATATGGCAGGTCATGTTTTAATGTAAGATCTTCTGACTTGCCAGCTTTTTATTCCGCTTGAGCGGTATAATTTCACGACGCTGTGATACCCTCAATCAATCAGCTAAGCACAGTACAAGTACGATTTTACGTTAGTAATGGCCCAACTAGTGCGTCAGGTAGTAAAATAGTCGGCAAAAGTCCCAGAAACTCCCAAAGCCTGGTCACACGAGTGATAACGTATCATAATCACAGAACATAAGCACGATAGAACGCAAACCATACTACACTTTGATCTGTTCGAGTGTTTGTGTTGTATCGTTCGCGCGAATGTATCGGATAGTGCATGTTTTGACAGCAAGTCGTTCTCGCCCATATGTAACACGCGCGGGCGCAGATTTATACGGGACGTGGATTGCTCTTAATTATTGAAGACATGTCTGTTGCGTGATTTGATCATGTCCGTTTATTTTATTTGAAGCGTTTCGGTAAATATTTTCGGTAATAGCTTACGATTTAGTACTCCTTTGCTCTGTTACTTTTCAAATTGTTTGCGTCTATTCGACAGGATTTTGTTGTAACTATGTAGTTGTCTTGTAAACACTTTAATCAATAACTTTAATTCATTTTCAGCTTATCCCTAATGTTACATTTAAAACGAGATATTAAAACAAATTTATTTTTTATGGCATAGCGGACAATGCAACAGGTGGGTCTCCTATATGGTAAAAGAACATCGCCTCCCATGGGCAACCGTGCCAAAGTCCGTGCATTGCCGCATATTGCCGGCTTTTTACTCCGCTTAAGCGGCATATTTAAGAGCTTGCGATATCCCCACTCACTCAGCAATACTCAGTTGAATCACCGTTTCAAATAATTACAACTACCATTTTACGTTGAGTATTCTGTGAGCCGTCGTATCACTTCGGACGAGCCGGCGCAATTAAAATAACAATATAATTTATTAATTAAATAATTGATCGAATAATAATGATTATTCAAGGAAAGTGATCATAATGAAACCGATAACTTCCTTGGAGTCTTAATAATGCTGGATAATTCTCACACAGATAATAAAAGTCTTCCATATATCCTAACCTAATTTCCCGGCTAAGTGCTACACACTTCTACCATTAAATAGGTCTTGACCCCAATATAGGTTTGAATCCCGATGAAATAAAAATGGTGTTTAAAAAGGACACAGATGTGTGTGCCATCTCCTACTATGGGTTTCCCTAATTAACTACTTATAGTAATTCTGTTCCTAAATCCTACAACCAGTAACTCACGCAGCATCTTTATAAGTCATTACCCCCCCCCCCATTGCTCCCTCGCCCCTCCACCCCTTTGTAATTAACCGGGAGCCATAAATTGACCGTAACTGTCATATCATATTGATTTAGTCCCGACCGCTTCCGAAGAGAATTAAAATTGTTGCCCTTTTTCGTTGTTTTGTTACTTTTTTCTCTAGTCTATAAAAATTCATATTTATTATCATATGCATTTATTTGGTATCATCTATTGGACTTCTTTCATGAGCGCCATTGTAAATTAATTAATGTAAATACATTCTCTTTTTTTTAAATCCTTCCTATTCATAATCAATAATCTTTGTTGTTTATTCATACTTATTTTGAATAATCTGTTCTCAGAATATGTTCGTCTTTTCTTAAAATATAAGTTCATTTATATTATATATCATATATATTATATATTTAGTTCAACATTTAGTAGTATCACAGTTGTACCTATCTCTCTTACTTATAATTTTCTTTTATATTCTTGTTCGATTATCTTTTTTTTATTCTACAGGAGACAATGGAGCAGATGGGTCTCCTAATGGTAAGAAAACACCGCCGCGCCATAACTAACCGCGCCAAAGTCCGCGCATTGATTGTGTTGCCGGCTTTTTACGCCACGTAAGCGGCACTTTTAAGGGCATTCGAAACCCTCACTCAGTCTGCGAAAGACAGTACAAGTACAGTTTCTCGCTGAGTATTCTGTGAGCCCGTTCTGTCACTTAGGACGAGCCGGCCCTATTTGTGCGTCAACATATGCTTCATCATGGCTCTCACACGGGTATTTATATGCTGTAATATCATAATGCTGACACAAAAGTCCAAAAATAAAAAGGAAAAAGTAGAACGCCATTAATTAAAGTTAAGTAAGAACTTGAGGTGTTGGTATCATTGTTCGTTTTAGTGTAAAGTAGGGTTATTATTTTGTTGGTAGGTAAATTTATTATACCTTAGGAAATACATTCTTATGATTTTGTTCTAGATACACTGATTTAAGTGTTTTTAGACCAACGTGTTAAGTACATTGGCATAAAATCATATGATCTTTAATCAAAAATGTTAAGGTATTTCATGAAAATGTCAATCGGGCAAGTTCCTGTTTTTTAATTAAATTTTCATCGAAAATGAAAATGTGCTATCTAAAATTTTGTTTGTATATAAACACCACTCGCTTAATATCAGCCCACCCGGCCGTCAGCTGTCAATCAATCAATCCATCAATCAAGCGACACGAAGGCCGAATTTATTGATTGATGCTCGAATGTTCATTATTAAGATAAAACTACGCCACGTCATACATATTTCTACTCTATTAGTTTCTACTTACATAAGTACCTATAGTATTCTGCATTTTAATACAGGGTAGCTAGTACCAAAGCACCTTTGAGTATAGGCAGTAAATTAAGAATTATCTTAAAATTTAGTGAGTTTTACTGCGTATCAACTTATTCATTAACATTTACTAGTCCTGTTACAAGTGTTTGTTGTTGAATTTCTATACTATTAATAGTTTTCATTTTATTATAAGATCATACGCTTTATATAAATGTAATCCTCTAGAATTAATCAAATCGTTAATTTCTTTTGTTCATGTACATTCTAGAACATTCATACATAATCTTATGCCCTAAGCCAAGTCACGCTAAGTCCTTGACAGTAAAAAAAGATTTATATCCGTCATTATTGTTTTATGACAACAATTAAAATGAGTCCCACTATTTCCATCCCTATTGAAATTGCACAAGGTGAATAATTGCATGACAGCCCGTTATGCAATAAAATGTGCAGTGTAATTATATCGAATGAAGCGGCCTGTCTGTCTTTACGTCAATCAAACTGTGATGTAGATCGATTGGATACGATCTTTGTTTACGGTAACGTTTTATTACGGCAAAATATAAATTAAATTTTCATCTGGAGTTTCATTTCGCTTGTCATAATGATGTTATTTGAAAACCTCGCCGCCTGTGGACTGATGTCTTCCTGGTAACCGAAGGAACGTGTCAAATGATAGCTCGCTTCTCTTTATATATTCATCAAATACTTTTAAATATATTTTACAATTACAGCTTAAGCCATATTTTTATATAACTTAAATAAATTTAATCATAGTTGTATTTTATTTAGATATTAAAAAAATATTGTTTTTTTGTGAATACATTTGCAAATTAAATATATTTTTACTACACGTTGCTTGTTTATTTATAATAGATATTAAATACTATATATTATGCGTTACTATTAGTTCCTAATAAAACATTACCTGTCGGAGGCGACCTGTATTGAAGGAATATATATAATATGATATAAACATATATATGATATATATATATGTTGTAATATGACAGGTATTCATGGAAGTCCAAGGGCCTATGTCCAGCAGTGGACGTCTTACAGCTGAAATGATGATGATGAAAACATTACAGTTAAGATGTAGCTGAATAAACATAAACAAATCAAAATATTATTTACAAAGACTTATAGAATAAAATTATGCCGTGGATATTGTAAAATTGCAATTGTATTGTTAACATTTGCTATGCAAATAGATCCTACTAAGGATAAATTAGCAAACAATTCCTTGGAAATCAAACCCTTCCTTGGAAATAGTAAGATACTATTTAGAAATTGTTATTATATTACTAAAAATCTTTCTTTAAATTAATCTATTTTTTTAAAGTATTTATGTATAAATCTAATGTATTAGATTTAAAGTGAACTTGTATACAGTATTATATATTATATATTGTATACAGTAACTTGTATACACTGTAGTAAGTACAGATATAGTTAAAATACGTTAGGTTTCCGGTATTTTAAATCATAAAACACACACATAACAGAGCTTAAACTAAACTTATTAGTGTTTTATTGGTAGTAGTTCAAAAATTAAAAAAAAACTTGTTCACTATAAGTATAAATTTCTTCATGGTTTTCTTCATCTGGACGTCCACTGCTGGACATAGGCCTCCCCTTCAATGGGTGTAATAATTTTCTTACGTACTAGAATACAATTATTAATTTGATTTAGGTCAGCATTTTAGCTTCTAAAATGTATTTTGTATATTGAATAACATAATAAATGCTTTAATAACTGATAGATGGTTTTTTTAGCATATATATGAATTACATTCAACTGATAGTTCATATGTCAAATACATTCAATATTGTTTGATTGGATGTTTTGACGAAGCGGGTGGATGGATGATAGGAACATAAACATTTTCATCATGTCACGATATATAAGCAGCCCACGATTACACACTTGTTAGTACCCCGCACTGTAGTCTGTAGATTTTAGAAAATAGTCATATCAATATGGTTGGGTGTCATATAACTTAAGCACATTAAAATATGGTTATCGGCTGACATAAGTTAAACAGCCTAGATGATATCATTCAACTCAAGTATCGGCCGATTTTTAACTATGGTATTTAGTCACGCCCTTACGCCCTTACTGATTGACACCACTGAAAATGTCTGCGACTTCTTTCGTTCCTGCTCGACCCTTCTAAGACTTGGGGACCTACAAAGACCGTACATATCCATAAAAGACCAATAACTTACCTGCAGATCATCAAGCGCTGCTGGTGGTGTCCATGGGTGGGCACTTTCATAAAAATAAAATAGTTAAAATTGAATATAACATTTATGTCAAAGTCTTATGCTTTTATTTACTTTTAAATGCATTAAGTCCTAAATTGTTAAGTGGTTAAGTTCTTTCACAAATTAGTAATTTAAATTTAATCGAAAATTTAATGCTTGCCTAGTGAAATACTGCGTATAAGATTCATACAAACTCTACCACACGTTTCAACAAGTCAATAGTTATAGATATCAATAAATATCATATAATTAGTCACGTACGACGGATAATTAAAAGGATAAATATTAAATGAGTTTCGTATTTGTTTTGCGCTGTTTGAGCTGTCTTGTTTGTTCAAGGTCACACGGGGCAGTGACTCTTAAATGTGATTGGGACGTGATCTTTTGACAGTTGACATTAACACATTGTCAGTCAAGGTAGCTTAGATGTGACATGTGTTAAGACAAATCTGGAGCATCCTATCTCTTGGAAGAGTGGAGTATAATCATCTTAAATAGGCATAAAGAAAGGTGGACACATTGTTATGTAATATTCTGTATTTATACCCACAAATATGATATAAACGATAAAGGATAAATAATGCTTTTTAATCTATTATAGTTGGAAAAAATCTAATAAATTTGAAATATACAAGGAATATTAGATTCAAGTTTCTTGAATTATAAATGCATTTGCATAGTACTGCAATCTAGTTAAACGAGAATGTAGTAGGAACTCAGCCTGACATTCGATACGTGACGCGATTGTATATTTTATCAATACTACAAAACTCTATATCAATCGATATTAATAAAAAAAGGATTAAAACTATATATTTACCTACCTACTTTAAAACATTAAATAATTTTGACCCATTTTTAACTATATGTATAATTGGCTTAAGTATCTCCGATAACAAAAGTAAAATTAAATCAATAATATTAATAAATCTATATTATTCCACGTTGTGTAGCAGGTAAGCTGAAGTTAGTATTTTTGTAGGTTTTCTATTTTTCTGTTGTGGACGCATGTTTCTAAAGTTTTTATTTTTATGTGTGTTTGTTAAAAACGACAAAAAACAAAACCGCACGTGCTTTCATCGAATATAAATTCCTTTTAATAAGTGTTCAATATTTTTACACTTAGTACACCGCCATCTATCATACAGAATAGGAAACTGGCCGCAAATCATTGCAAGTCGAACTAATCGCGTACTTTCCCAGTATCGCTCGTAAAGTATTGTCATAAATTACACGATCCTAATGCATTAATCGTCATGTTAGCGCTTGACTCCTGGATATCGCATGATATATCTTATAAATCAACTAGATATGCTATTATTGCATTTCGCTGATTTAAAGTCAGTACAAGTTTCCTTTGCTAGGCAACTAAATACTGTTTTGACATAAACTGATTTAGAACAGCTCACCAACCCAATGACTATCATATTAAAAAAATGTTTCATAATTGAATAGCGTTTGTATATAAATATAATTCAAAGATTCTTTAAAATTTTATGGATAATAAAAATTGTCAAATAGAATACAGAATTTGTGCCACACAGTAACACTCTGTGGAGTCAGCTGTCTGCAGATATATTTCCAAACCAATAAAAAACTTTCAAAAAAAGAGCGTACCTATCACTAAAAGGCCAGCAACGCACCGTCGACGGCCCAGCAAGGCCAAGGTTTTTCAAAGGTAGAGCATCGCTTATCTTAGTTGACCTTCTTACTATTTGTTCCCACATTTTCATAGAAAAGAAAATAATTTTCAAGTTCAATGTTATCTATACATGTTACAGTTAGAACCATATGTTATTCGCTACACGCCGAGCTGTCCCGCTTCGCGGCGAGCTGTCCCGCTCATCTCTCAGTCCGCGTTAAGCTGTCAGGGCCGTATGGCCCCACAGCGAGTTAGCCCACCCCAAAAAATAAGTTATTACTTATATTAACGTTAATAATTTAAGATCATTTTTTATTTAATACACTATTTCGCGTCAATAAACCAGCAATTTTAAAGCGTCTATTTACAATTTTATTAGCAATTAAATGACGCACCGTTTAAGGACAGGATATTATTAAAACAAGTTCCGACCAATCATACGCTTTCGCAATTATTTCTTA
>DWCF01002022.1:0-26310 GCA_018230265.1 Delias oraia | reverse complement strand
CTAAAGGACACTTCACCGGAGGGTGGGCAGCAGCGCCCTTTCGAGTACAGCAGATGTTCTGCGATCACCAACCCGCCAAGCGTGGTGATTAAGGCAAATAACCCCCCTATGACCAATACAAATAATGAATTATACAGCATACTTCTTAATATTATTAAGTATTTATAAATTATGTTAGTCATAATTATGTATGTGATTGATATTTTGTACCTTACACTAGTACCAAAATTTTATAAGTTACTCAATTACCTGTATGTAAAGGTTTTACTGTTCTAATTTAGAGCTTTAAAGGAATTTAATATCAGTTAAAAACCACGATAAATGAGTACAAGTCGCCAAACCACGGTAGTTGGCACGCAAATGCATTCCATGCTGCATTTCGATCGCAAATTGCTGATTTATGCTAGGGCTTAACCCGAATACTTGGGAAAGCAGAATTTAGCTTTTGTATTCCTTAACATTTTAACAATAATTCTTTTAAATAATAAATAATTAAATTAAAAAATTACATACTTATGTTATAGAAAATACATATACAATACATAGAAATATTGTATTTTTATAATGTTGCGGACAACAGGTCAGGCAAATTAAAGAAGGCCTTTTGTACTCTCATAGTAACAGATCACTGCCGCATGGTCGAATCAGTATTCGAGCCATTCATAATATTATAAAGAGAATAAAGTATTAATCTATAAAAAATATTGTTTTATATTCAACCATACTGCATAATAATTAACATGAATTCAGAACTATGTCTGTGGGAGTGCCGTGCTGACGCACTTATTGGGCCTACTCGTCCGAAGTGATACCACGGGCTCACACAATACTCAGCGTGAAACGGTACTTTTACTGTGTTTCGTAGAGTGAGTGAGGATATTAGAGATCATTAAAAAGGCCGCTTAAGCGGCGCGACGTTAAAAATCGGTAACACAACTAATGTGCGGACTATGGCGCGAAGTTCATGGGCGGCGGAATTCTCTTACCATAAACATGACCCGCCTGCTCCGTTCGCTATTAAATAAAAAAAGAACTATATTTGACAGATAAATTTACACATTTAACGCACCAAGAGATCTTTTTCGAATTTCATTATAACTAAATGCGTAGATTACATAGACAGGCACTTCGGAAAGTAAATAGTACTTGTAGAGTAGTTACTTCACATAGTCTTATAGGTAATGTTGACGCAGGCAAAGCCATCTTTTGTACCGGGCAAGTCTTTTCTGTACGAGACGCAATATTGTCATCTGAATATTTAATTTGAAGTAGTCTGGCGAATGTTTGTTCGTCCTGAATAAGTGTGAGCTAATATTACATACATGCATATCTGCTTGAAATTAATTCGTATTAATGAATCTTTATCGTCGATTTTCCCCGTGGGATGGCCATGCTGAAGCATTTGCAGATGCACTAATAGGCTGGCTCGTCCGAAATAATATAACGCTCACAGAATACTCAGCGTGAAACGGGACTTAAAATGTGTTTCGCAGTGTGAGTGAGGATATCCGACGCCCTTTAAAGTGGCGCTTAAGCGTAAAAAACAGGCAACACAACCAATACGCGGACTTTGGCGCGGTTGTTCATGGGCGGCGGTATTCACTTACCATATAGGACACACCTGCTCCGTTGTCCGCTATAGAATTTAAAAAATGGGTTGGTGTTTTACGGTGAAGACTGTCTACAAAAGATATTTTTTCGTCTTTTTCTCTTTTCTGCGTAGCTTTTTGAATTGAATATTTTTTTTATAATTTCATAGTAAATATCTACTATTTTAAGCAAAGGAAAACCATTTTCCATTCGCGTTTCGAAGCTGAAAGCTATATTGTATAAAATAAAATAGTGGCTCACGATTGCAATAGAATCGAGCCCTCCATTAGAGTGAGCGATCAAGGCGAAAATTACATCAAATTCTTGAACCTATACCTACTTTATATAAAGCGTGTACCATCTCTTTGGAAGCTATTACTGCCTGGTACCGTGAAAGTGGAGAGTACAAATAACATACATGAAGCACTTAAGGATTGATGCTAGGAATAAATTAGCTATATCAATTATTACATTAATAAATATTGCTTTTTAGGGTAATAGCTTTTATATTTATATCATCATCATCATCATCATCAGCCCATCTAAATCCACTGCTGGATATAGGCCTCCCCCAAAGACGCCCACCCGCTGCGTTATTTATATTTATATGAATTAACAATATTCTAGAATTTTTTTTTTAATGGTACAGCGGAAAATGAAGCAGGTGGGTCTCCTATATGGTAAAAGAATACCGCCGCCAATGGAAATACGCGCCACAGTCCACGCATTGGTTGTGTTGCCGGTTTATTAAGCGATATTTTTAAGGGCTATATACTAACTCAATCAGCGAAACACAGTAGAACTACCGTTTCACGGTTTGTATTCTGTGAAACCGTGGTATATCTTCGGACGAGCCGGCCCAAGTAGTGTACCACGGGTGCAAAGTTTTGATTAAAAAAAGTTTGATAATTAAGTAATAAATTCCTATAGTTCTATAAAGTAAACTCTAAACGATGCTTATAAACTATCCAACTAACTGAACCAGGTAAAATGTGTTATGAGTTCAACCTCCTTTGACCAAGCAATCAATTAGGTCAGTACTAAGACAGAAACCATAAAACATTGGATGGAGGAAAAAGAAATTGCTTTGAACGCAATGGCTATAAACTGGGCTACGATGAAAGTTGGTGAATTCTTTCGTGCAAGTAAATATGGAATAGTTTCGTACAAACATTATTGTTTCTCTTCTAGTGATTGATATAAGGAAAAATAAATATTGCTTTTTACTTCTAGTAAAATGAAATGCCTTCCAGTTTGACTTAATTGCTATATTTTTATCCGATACTTGGGTGGTAAATTTGTAAATTTTCTAAATATGCACTTCAGTACTAAAAAGTAATTTCTCCAGTGGGAAAGCCATGCTAAAATATATATTAACGCATTAATTGCGTGTAACGCAGTGACACAACGGGCTCACAGAATACTCAGCGTAAAACGGTACTTGTGTTCCACAAAGTCTAATATTGGATACCATATATTAGATAAAAAAGCCGGCAATTCAAACATAGCCCGGACTTATATGCTGTTGTACATGAATCTTACCATAAAAAATATTTACAATTATATCATTTTTTACAAGGGTTTAAATTATTTATCAAATAAAATTTATAATAGGTATATAAAATATTACGATAGCGATATTAAATATTTTCAAATTATTACATTATTTTGTCAATTCAACACATTTCAATAATGACCAAATCAGTGTATTAAAAATTCCATTGAAAATTTCAGTGGAATTATGTAAAAAGGGAATGGTAGTGTCGACAGTTTATATTGATGAGGTCTATATTTCATTGAGTCGTATCAAATGGCTGTAGTCATCAATTACTTTTATTTACTAAATATTAAATTATTCGATTTTTGAGAGCCTCGTAGCCTCGGCTTTATAAATTTACCACGAAGCGCAAGATACCGGATTTGATTCCCGGTTCAGACAAATATAATTTATTTTATAATGTATTCAGTCTTTGGAAGGGTTTGACAGTAGCCGTGCGAGTGTCTTAATCTGTCGCACTAGTGGGAAAATCATGCTAAAATATATTTTTACGCACTAATTGCGTGTAACTCAGTGATACCACGGGCTCACAGAGTATTCTGCTTGAAACAGTACTTGCCTGTGCTGTGAATAGCTATGGAAGTGAGAATATCGAAGGCGTAAAAAGCCTGCAACATAACCATAGCGCGATCTATGACACAGTCGTCCATGGTCGGCGGTGTCTTCTTACAACATACTTACTCCAGAAGAAACAAAATGAGGCCTTTCATACCCGCTGACGATAAGACCTATCTCTTAGCCGGTATGATGAATCGTAGGTCATATATTAGAGCTGAATAGATTTCCATTAATGAAATTGAATTAATAATTAAAAATTAATTAATAATAAGACAATAATTTTATTATAAAGTGGACAACAGGGTAGGTGAAGGATCCCGAATATCTATATCCATCCCGAAAATTTTTCCGCCACTTAACCTAAATGCGGCTTGA
This sequence comes from Delias oraia, assembly GCA_018230265.1. NCBI lineage: Eukaryota > Metazoa > Arthropoda > Insecta > Lepidoptera > Pieridae > Delias > Delias oraia. The sequence goes on along the minus strand of DWCF01002022.1, from coordinate 22,229 downwards.
TGGGCCTCTGGTATCCAGACACTCAGTCATTCCAAAAAACCGGGGCCTTCGGCCCAACAGGAAAGCTTTAAAAAACTATCATTAAAAACTGATTTTAATATTATTTATAATCTAGGCTTTGATCCAGATTAAATATGTAGTAATAAAACAAACAGTACTGATGGTTAGGATTTCCGTCTTACATTTATACGAAAAACCGGTAGGACGCTAATATTTCACCTAAGTACTACAGTCGATTGCCCCAACTCACTTTTATTATTGTTAATGGCCGTTCTCCGTATTTTTCAGAGAAAATGGCTTACTTAAATACAACCTTATTTTCTTGAGCACCTATTTATAACAGTTAACTAACAAAAATTATTAGGACTTTATTTTGTTAAAAGTTTTAAAACGATTAAACCTGATAGCGAGAAAACAGCTTTAAAGACTTTAAGTAAATAATTGTACTTATAAGTATCGGGCTACCACCATCAATTTCCTCTAGTGTACTCTTAGCAAAATTCATATTTTTATTTAGCATTAATTTAATGTGGCTTGACTATAAAATAATAATAAAATAATTTAATAGTTTCAGTATTGCATCACAAAAACCGATAAATTAATATTCGTATATTTTTTAGGTTATAATAAGCCTATATAATATGTTATTTCCAATAAAATAAAGCAAAACAATAAATCTGTTTTACGTGAAAATTGAAATTAAGGTAGATAAAATTATTTTATTTTAAATATAATTTATTTCGGTATAACATTAATAAAGGAAAACTATAATTAATATTTAGTATATATGATGTTCTGTGGTCTTGAAGTGTCAACTGTCACATCTCATTCCTTAACTTCTATTTCCATAGATAGTAATAAAACGTGGTTTGATTCCAGAATAAAATACGAATAAAATAATGTAATATAAGTTAATTTATTTGTCAGCAATACAATCGTAGTTCATATAAAATTATTTTATGCTTAAAAATAGAGATTAATATAAGCTTACTATTACAATGCATAAGGCTGTAAAGTCATTAATTAATATCGTAAGTATAAAATGTTTAACAAGCTACCCAAAATTATTACTGTCTTTCCCGAACAAAAATTTTAATTGCATATGTGGAATTTTCTCAAGATTAAAGGATATTATAAGATAGATGGTTATTTAAATGACAGCCTTGTGCGGTCTACTACAGAATTAACTGTTCCCATTATCGTTACGTAACTAATTTCCACTGATTTGCGCTGTTTCTTCTCAAACAGATATACCAATTGGAGGTGGTGGTAGAATCATAGTTTTTAAGACGTTATATAATTCTTAAGGAGTTTGTACATCAGTGATATTATATAGGATCTTTAGGCCTTGCGTTATGTTTTCTGTAACGTCTCGAGCGATTTCATTGTCTGTGATCAACCATATTGAACCGTTGTTGGCGCGCTGAATCACTTCAATTATGCCATTTACTGCTGATTCCACTCTGAAAAGTAAACATTTTTATCCATTAGCGGATTTACCAGCAAGCTGAGTAGGATAGAAGGGAGAGGCCTATGTCCAGCAGTGGACGTCTTACGGATTAAACGATGATGATGAATGATGAGTAGGATCTATCCTACTCATCATTCATCCGGCCGGCAGATGTTAATTTATATAAAAACGAAATAAAATCTCGAAAATTAATAAATAATTCGTGGGAGAGCCATGCTGAAGAATATGTGGACGAACTAATTGGGCCGGCTCGTTCGAAGTGATACCACGGGCTCACAGAATACTCAACGTGATACTGTACTTATACTATGTTTAGCTGAGTGAGTGAGGATATCGGAGGCCTTTACAAATGCCAATGCGCGGACTGTAGCGCGGTTGTGCATAGGCGGCGGTGTTCTTTTAGGATATAGGAGACTCACCTGCTCCGTTGTCCGCAAAAATAAATAAAAAAATCTTATTGTATTGTATAGTATGTATACAGAATACTCATCGATGTTTGAAAAAATATTAAACTGTATATAGCAATGGCATTATCGAAATAAATACGTAACGCAGACTTTATTGAAATATTTTTCACAGATATTGTGGTAGAAGTATTCTTTACAACAGTAAAGAATACTTCTAATAAGTAACAACTTATGTCTACATTTTATTTACCCGTACTAGTAAAAGAAAATTTCATATTGACGTAGACAGCGAAACACCCGGGTGTAAGGTAACTGAAGATTTATTAAGTATTATTTAAAACAAAGCGTTGGACTACATAAATCCCTACTCTCCGAAGGCTACTTAACATGCAATTGTAAACGTAGTGTATTTAAATTTGTTTACATAAAATTATTCTTTTGTATTTAATTTTCGAAGTAAATAATTTTAAAACTTAATTCATTACAAGTAATGTGAAATATTCCGTAAATAGTTTATAGTAATTTACGTTAATTAATAATGCTATTAAAAAAAGATTTGGTTTGTATATGTTCATATATTATGTTTGCGTATTTATTAATTCATTGAAATTTTTAATAATTTATTGTGCTATAGCAATAAACGGAGCAGGTGTGTCTCCTATATGGTTAGAGAACTCCTCTGCCTATGAACAAGCCACAGTCCGCGCATGGGTTGGGTTGTCATTTAAGCGGTATTTTTAAGGGCCTCCGACATCCTCACTCACTCGTTAGTACAGTACAACTACCGTTTCAAGTATTATATGAGTCGGTTGTATCATTTCAGCCGAGCCGGCCCAATAAGTGCGTTAGGTTCAGCATGGCTCACCCACGCGTGACAGTAGTGTAAATCGCTAACATTTAGTTAATTCAACAATCATAGTTAAATCATATAATATACAAGCCAAATATAATATATGTTTAGGTAACAAGTAATTTAAGCTACATTTTTTTTATTGCAGTTTTTACTTAAAGTATATAAAAAAATAAACAGGAAAATTTCAATTTTTAATTTCAGTTTATGTCTCATGTATGCATGTGTGACTTTAACGTGTTTATTTGTCAAAATAATTCGCCTATTTTCAGTCTCTTTTGACGCGTCATTCTCATTTCATCTATTGCAAGTCATATTTAGCATTGTGAGATCATATGAGCACTTTGCTAAAATCGAAGATGTATGTGGTTGATATTATTAGTGTACATTATGTACCTTCATTTAGGTTTTAATTTAACTTGACTATGTCATAGACTTAAAATGAAATTATATTTTCACTCTTTGAAGAGCAATGCTAAACCTATGATAACGCACAAATTGGGCCGGCTCGTCCGAATTAATAACACGCGCTCACAGAATACAGCGTAAAACGGTACTCGGACGGCGTTTCGCTCTTAATGGGCTTAAAAAACCGGCCACACAACCCATGCGCGTACTGTGGCATGCTTGAAATTTGCTGCAAAAATCTGCTTCTTTACTTTAATTAAGGCTTTCCCGGGTTAAAGAATAATCTAAGCAATTTGTGACTAAAACCTTTTTTTTAAATGATTACTTCGACTTTTGCTCTCATTTCCTTCGGGTCGAGTATTTTGAAGTCATAACAAATTACCTTTGAGGCTCAGAAGTTAGTCCGTGGGCGTCTTTTTCGAAGTTGTTTAAGTTTCGCTTGTGTAGTAGCGCCGTGTCTGTTGGACCGAGACAGACTGTTATTATACGTACTTTTCTACTCGATACTTCCGCCTGAAATTTATTGAATTTTTTTTGAAAATTTTATAGCGATATATTACTATATTTTGTTTTGAAACGGTAACTACTTCTACTGTTTCGCTGAGTGAGTGAGGATTTCAGAGGTTCTTAAAAAAGCCGCTTAAATGGCATTAAAAGCTGGCAACACAACGAATGCGTGAAATGTGCGTGGTTGTCTAATGGCGGCGATGTTCTTTTATCATATAGGAGACTCTCCTGCTCCATTGTCCACTATACCATAAAAAAAAATCAAAGTTGCCTTTATTGATATTTTATTTATTTGATTTGTTTTTTTTTAAACGACAATAAAATCATGGAAAATTAATTATGTTTTGTTGTAATAGAAATCAATGTCGTGAATTCAAATAATAAATATTTAGTTAAGAACCAATCAACTAATCTAAATATTAGTTTCATATGAGTAATCTGCTCACCGCTATAAAATGGCTGAATTGTAATACCGCAGCCTCTGTAGCTTTGTACACAGAGAGATAACTGGATGGTTTAAAAGCGTGTAAGGATGATACGTTTATTACGGTGCCGCCTTCATCCACGTCCGCCCTCATTATGCTTAAAGCTTCTAAAGTACTCCTTACGGTTCCACACTGAAAAAAGTTGAAAGGAATTAAAATGAGCGTTACAATGACGCGGAGCGCCTTTTTAATGTCGGAATACGGCCACATCTCAGATATTGTCATTTGACAATAAAATCATTGTTGTTAATGTAAAAACAGTATCTGTTGTTAACACTCTGCGAAACATAGTACAAGTGCCGTTTCAGGCTGAGTGAGCCCGTTTTTTGTGAGCCCTTGGTATTGTGAGCACTTTGAACGAGCCGGCATAATTAGTGCGTCAGCATATGCTTCAGCATGGCTCTCCCACAAGTGGAAATTAAATTTTGAATTTTATATTAATGAACGTAACATTTATAATAAATTCGGATTGGCTATATAGGAAAATAGTTATTGAATCACCAGCGATCACTTACAAAATTAACATCAATCATCTCTCTACACGTTTCATTGTCAGCGACAATGCCGGCATTATTGACGACTACATCCAGCCTATGATATTTATTCAGAACTTGCTTGAACGCGTCATTCAGTTCGAGTTCCTTGGTGATGTCACATTTAATGAACTTCGCTTTTAGAGCTCCAAACTTATTTAGAAGTTCATTTTCCAACGCCACACCCTCTCTCACCGCAATGTCAAGAAATGCGACGTGCTGTAATCATTTCGACTTATATTAGCTTATTAATCAGTGCATTATTAAACAAAGATGATATCAACAATTATTGTTCGTTGTTGGAATCCAATAATAGATGAATATAAATATCGCAATATAATCGTTTTTAACTGAGAAACATATACAGGTTTTTATACACACATAAACAGTTAAGTTATACAATATACAGATTACAGAATAAACAAATTTATATTTCTTGGAGGACTACTTTTTTAATTAATCTATAGTGCATGTATAGTTATTAGTTTTTTTTTTATTCTATAGTGGACAACGGAGCAGCTGGATGTCCTATTATATGGAAAGAGAATACGCCTGGCCATAAACAACCGCGCCACAGTCGGTGCATTGCTTGTGTTGCCGGCTTTTTACGCCGCTTAAGCGAAACTTTCTCTTACCATGGAGGCTTACTTGCTCCGTTGTCCGAAATAGAATAGAAGCAATTTCAGTATTAGATCATTTTTAATATAAAATTTAAACCAAAACGTTTACGCAGTTATATGACGACTGTGAAAAAATTATGTTTACCTAAGGCAGCGATTTTCACAACTGTAACTCTGTAAAAATTGTGAAAGCAATATAAAGCCTCTCGAACGGGACATTCGCCAAATCACGTAGGATTTCATTATTGGGCTTCGTTAAGCTAGATTTGTTGGTGGATTTTCACAAGGAAAATTCGAAAAGAAGTAAGACGATAAGAAATTGGTTTTCATACGAATAATATGAGCATTGCAATTTCCGATATAGATGTGGATAAACCTTCATATTTATATTACTGATAAACGAACTCGAGTCATATCTTTGTCGCAGACCTAAATGTGTGTTCGTTTTATTGTACATTTTTTTATTTTACTGTGGAGGCTGGAGCAGGTAGGTGTTTGATATGCTAAGAGAACACCGCCGCCTATGAACAACCGCGCGACAGTCCGCCCATTGGTTGTGTTGCCGGCTTTTTAGGCCGCTTAAGCGGCATTTTTTTTAAGACCTCCGATATCTTCATTCACTTTTCACCCGTATGAGAGCCATGCTGAAGCATATGCTGACGCACTAATTGGGCCGGCTCTTCCTAAGTAATACCACGGGTTCACAGAATACTCAGCGTGAAACGGCACTTGTACTTAGTTTCGCAGAGTGAGTGACGAGGCCCTTAAAACTGCCGCTTAAAAAGCCGGAAACACAACCAATGCATGGACTGTGGCGCGGTTGTTCATGGGCAGCGGTATTCTCCTACCATAAAGGAGACACAACTACTGCGTTATCCACTAAAGCATAAAAAAACTCAAATTGACGATACCTTCCTTAATATAATATTATTTTCCTCAATATATTTACCGCGGCATTTCTCGCTAATAGTTCACGCACCAAACCGGCTCCAACCCCAGCTGAACCGCCTGTCACTAAAACCACTTTACCATCAAAACTGTAGTCCATTGTTACTCAAAATGCACAATGGTAGAACAAATCCGGATTATTTTATCTATCCACGTGTTATCTGCTGATAATAGCAATTGCCGTTAAAGATTGTATTATGGTAACTAATTATCAATATAATATCTAAGTATCGATACGTAAGTAAGTCGGCATCATCATTATAGTCTATAGTTTAATATAAAATAAGAAAATAATATAATTATTAAATTAATATTATTATTATATTAATATAGAATAACAAAAAATAAACAAAAACATCTCTTTGCTGATGAAAGTTCGAGATACTTATTTCCTTTTTCAGTTATATTCAACATTTCACCCGTTAAAAGAGACAGTTTCCAGCGGATGAATAATATTTGTACGATAGATAAGATATTAAAATTTCACGAAGTTTACAAAGTGCTTTTGACCGCTGCGGGCAATCGCTCATTTCAACTTGAGAAGTTTTCATCTCAGTATTCTCAGTATTACGCGACCTTACCGATCACCTTGCATTGAATTGTTCTTTTATAAATTGCATTTTAAAATTAATTATTTTATAGCGGATGACGGAGCAGGTGGATCTCCTATATGGTAATAGTACACCGCCGCCCATGAACAATAGCGCGGCGGTCCACGGCGGGTTGTTCATGGGCGGCGGTTTAGGGGCCTCAGATATTCTCACTCACTCTGCGAAACACAGAACAACTACCGTTTCACGTCCGCTATACTATTAAAGAAATGATTATACATATATAAGACAGTAATTTTAATTTTCTTACGGTTTGTAATTTTAAAATTTTAATTTTACTCTAAATAGAAACTATATTTTAGTATAGTTTTTAATATATCTACAAATTAAATAAAACACAATTATTCTAATCTCAATGAAAGAAAAAAAACATTTAAAGTCATTTGTTTAAATTTACAGGTTGTTTTACTAGCCAGCTGAACAAATTAAAGAAATATATTTTATTTAAACATATTTCATATTTTATTTTTTTATTTAAATAGGTGTTGGTGGTAGTATTATTTTATTATATAGCGGACAACGGAGTAGGTGGGTCTCCTATGGTAAGAGAATACTACCGCCCATGGACAACCGCGCCACTGCCCGCGCATTTATTGTGTTGCCAGCTTGGTGTAAATTTACGGTTATATATAATTATATAGATAATTATATATTATAGAGATATAGATGTGTTCAATTATATTGTACAATACCTACAGAAAATACGCATAAAAGTTCATAAGAAGGTGAAGCTGTTTCGGAGAGCTTTTGTTACAGCTTATACGAGAATTTTCCATTTAGATAATATATGTGTAAACTATGTACGTCACCTGTCAGTTAATTCAGCGTGTAAAGGGATACTGTACACTCGGATAAATAATACAAAAAGAACAATTTTGTCAAAGTTTATCGTGAAACGAGAAGAAAACATATATTTGTTAATTCCTTGAAAGGAAAAAGCGGTCCGTCTGTAGAAATCCTTGAAAATTTTGTAGGTACAACAGCTTGCTGTTGTAAATTATCTCGTAAATAAATAATAAAATTAAAGCTTTCGTTTTATCTCTTCGTGTCGTTTGTAGAGTTAATTTTACCTGAATTTTTAATTCTAATTTTTGGTTTTTAAACTTAATGAACTGTGGAATTTAGATATAAAATACTCCATAAGACTTTAATTTTATGTAAAAGCCTACCTTACATAATCCGTCTACCGTCCATTGTCGTAATTCCAGCTGGGACCCGGGTGCGTTACCCGTTTATTGCATTGACAGTTAAATCTTTGATATTTTAAAATAAGAAATAAATAAGAATAGAATGAGAGTCATTTTAATTAAATAATAAAATATTTTTCTCTATTTATCGTGCAACATTTTTTTATTTATTTATCTAAAGAGTGCATTCTATTGTGGTAAAAGGTAAGGCCTAAACACGATCATATACAGGTAGTTTACCAAACAGTTTTTGACATGAAATATCCGCTCAAATTGTGGAGATGACTCGGTTGAATTTTCACTGAAGTTTCCCTTTGTTTTCGTTTTATTACTCTCTTCCCCACATTCCATGTTAATAACGAAAAGTATTCGCGACGCGGATTAAAATAAAAACTAGGACTGTTTCAGCATTTTTAATGGTCTTTGTGTATTCTTGACACATTTGTGTAATTTTTAGCACATATTTTATCGGTTGCAAGGTCAGTTTTGCTTGGTTCTGTAAAATAATAAACAAAACTATATGCCAGCTGAAAGTGAAGTACTTTAAATTTAGGCCTTAGCTTATATTTCTTCATTAGATTTCCTGTGGCTTATATTTCTTTCTGTAAACATTACTCTATATATTTTCCTTATATAAAAAACGTATTTTAATTGAAAACATCTAATAGTGATAAAATTTATAACAGAGTGAAACTCTATCTCTACAGTATAAATTTAATGAAAAAAGAGCCTCGTAGCTTTAATGGTTTTAAAAGTGTACCATGAAGCTGGAGGTATCGGGTTTGAATCCCGGTCTGGACAATTATAATTTAATTTATAATTTATTCGGTCTCTGGAAGGACTTGAAAGTGGCCGGGTGAGTGTCTTAATACTGTCGCACCCGAGGGAGAGCCATTTAAGCATACGGAATACTCAGCGTGAAACGGTACTCGTAATGTGTTTTGCAGAGAGATTGAAGATATCAGGGGCCCTTAGTAGTGCATTTTAAGCAGCGTGAAAAGCCGGCAACACAACCATGCGCGGACTGTGGCGCGGTTGTTCATAAACCAGGTCCACCTGCTCCATTGTCCGCTATAGAAATTAATCTTCAGATTTCAGAAGTAACATAAATACTATTCACAAATTAGTTGTTTAATTTGATTTTTGGATAATATTACACAATTCACGTCGTTAACAAATCCCACCTTATGTAAAATTCATGTGTTGCGTAGAATAAGCTTATACGATACATAATATGCAAGATACATACTGAATTTCGTACGTGACACATTCCGTCATTTTCCTTCCGGTCGTATGGAAAATACAATTTTAAGTGAGACGTCACGTGGAGACATGCTATCGCCACCAGAATGTCAACTTTGTTACGCTTCGATATCTTCGATATTGTACGTCTTATTTCATTTCTCCTCGTAGCGTGTAGACTTTACCGCTTGATTTGCACATTCACAGTATAGTGTTACATCAAACCGTTTCTTTTAATTTAAGTTTTTATATTGAAATTATATTTTGTTATATTTTATTTATACCTGACGGCGCCTTGGTGTTTCGAGAGAGTCAAGAAACGTCAAAAGTGACAGCGACATTGGTCAAACAGTGTTATTCTAGAAGTTTCTTCACTCTGACACAATGCCGTGGTCTTTTGTGCGTGACAAGGAACGGATAATAATCCAACATACTATAATACAAAACCTTCTCAGTGGAGTGTCTCTCTTTAATTATTGAAATTGAATGTGCTGATTATAACATCGTAGCTATTTTTGTGTATCATCATGTGTAATCGAATATTGTTATCCCTTAAAAAAATTCTCGTGGTATTAATTCTCCTCGCCCGACAGCCCACGAGCGCTCGATACTTAAAGATGAACTGCAAAGGTAATGATAGTGGCCTAATCCGTTTATACATATTATACACCCAATATAATATTTTACAGGCTCAATACTTGTAATGGTAAATACTGCCCATGGACAAACGCGCCCCTATATACTTTACTTGTGTCGTTTAATCTGTCTTTCGCTGAGTGACTGAGGATATCTAAGGCTAAAATTATGCTGCTCAAACAGCGTAAAGGGCCAATAACACAACCAAAGCGCGTTTGTCTTTAGGCGGCGGTGTTCTTTTACCAGATAGGATGTCTGTTCTGTTGTCCGCTGTACAATAAAAAGTTAAGTTAATGGGTGGGCCTCACCTTTCACGCTAGTATTCCTAGTAGACTTATTAGTAGCCACTTTATGATAATCTTTATTGATCTATTTACAGCCATATCGAAAGAAAATTGAAAATAAAATCTAATACCTATTATATATTTTATTGCTTTTAATCTTTTAAGGCCGAAATAATAAATGATTTTATTAGTAGCCCACACATCTTATTAGCCGATTTCATATTAAAAATAATTTTTAAATCCAATAATATCCTGAAAATATATTCATACACCAATTTAGCAACATATATAATGATTGGTATATGTGGTGTGTTGCAATAGGAGCATGATCTTAGTGTAATTAAACAGAAAAGGAAGACGAATATAATTTCTCACACCGTTTCAGACCTTAAAACAATAAAATACGTACAGTTGGCCTAGATGAGAGCTCGAGTCGTGCATTTACATTGCCAAGGGCGTCAGGCGTCGAGTCTTTGATGAAATTTAAATGCGGCGGTGTCTGCCAAAATAAGATGTGGTGTTTCAATTTGCAGCTCAAACTTGCGAATGTGGTACGCCTTAAATTGTAAATACTTTTCCCTTTGAAAATAATATTAGTTGTATTACAGACGCAAAAAAAACTGAATTAAACACTTAAAGAATTTTAAAAAACCCTAACAGTTCAAAAATGTATGAAATTATTATACTTGAAACATTGTTGGCTCGTTAAGAAAGATTTTACACTTCAGAATACCCGACTGAAATTATACTTACACTGTATGTCGCTAAGTGAAGATATTAAGTTATGTTCGCCACTTAAGGAACTACTGTATAAAAGCCGCCAACGCAACCAAAAGCGCTGACCGGTGCGCGGATATAGTGAACAGTTTTACGTGCGGGTTTCTTAAAATGGCAAGAGAACCGCCTGCAACTATTTCCTCTATATCATAAAATGATTAAAATAAATATTTGAACCATGTGTTCACAGAATACTCATCGTAAAACGATACTTGTACTGTGTTTTTAGCTATGTGAGTAATATATTGGAAGAGTAAGATATCGAAAGCCTTTGAAATTATGCTGCTTAAGCAGAAAAAAGTCGACGACACAACCAAAGCGGGGACTGCGGCACCGTTGCCCCTGGGCGGTGGTATTCTCGTTCCACATAAGAGACTCATCTACTCATTTTACCGTTATACCATAAAAATATCTTAATTTATTAATTTATCGATGTCTTACTACGTACGGCTTAAATGTGGAAATATCTAGCGTAATAATTCTTGTATTTAACCGAAATAGTAGAATTTAATAAACTTTTTATAAGAATTGCGCTTGAACACTTTAGTCAAACGTCAAAATAATTCATTTAATTATAAAACTAGAATTGCGCAGCACTTGTGCGAAATGCGTTTGAATTAATTCAAACTTACGCTCACAACTCAGCATAGGGAGAGCTTTAATAAAAACTTTCAAAGTTAATTATTGGAGTGCTGCGAAGTGCTGAGATGGAAGTGATGTAGTTGGTGTGTTTACTTTTTGCAGAACTCTTGCTGCGTGAAAAGTCCTGCAGTTTTAGTTTTACAACACGAGGAGAAAGTCGCGAGTCTTGAAATTTGCCCGGAATGAATGATTTGAAATTGAAATACATTTTTATTCCTTATAAGCTTAAGATTTTCAAGCGATTATTATATAATATATAATAATATAAAAAAACCTACGCGTCAGAAGTAAACCTTTTTAGGTTGGAAATCAGGACGTTATTATGTGGGATTCATAGAGGTTGTCGTGAAGTAAAATCAATCAATAATACGAATAAAACGAACTTAATAGATAACTGATAGAAGCAACTTTGTATGTAAAACACTTTACGTTAGTCTAAAATGTGTAACCAATCCTGCTACTGTGGCGTCATATACAGTTTATTACAGCATAAGCGCAAATATACTAAAAATAACTCAGATTTCAGCAACAAGAGTCCCTCCTCTATTCTTAATAGTTCCAATACTCACTCTGAGACTATAACCACGACTAGAGTGCAATTTGCCTCACCCAATTTGGGCAATTTTAGGCAATTTTTTGATTTACTCCCAGCGCCGAGTACGTCTGAGGAAGATTTACTTTAATAAAAATTATAAAATAAAACAAAACTCAGAACTATTAAAATTCAAATATTTTTTGTTCGTATCATATATTACATGTATGATTTTATAAATTTCTTGTTCCAGATTCTATTTGACAGCTTCACTCTCGGTCGGTTCGCATCGTTCACTGAGGATGGGTGTCCCGATGGCTACATGCAAATACAGGAAGCCAGTAGACCCCAAGTCGGAGGTTCCTGGTGTGGCACCTCATGGGGTCCATCTATATACTACAGTGAGACAAAATCGATAACTCTGATAATAAGACTGCTACATCTCTCCAAAGAACAAAATAATTACAACTTCGACTTCCGAATGGCATACAAAGTTCTTAGGAAGGAGTATGCGACAGTTCGGTATGGAGGAACGCCTCCCTCAGGTGAGTCAAACTTTGAAAACATGTCTCGATAAGGTTATATACATGTCAAAGTTCTATTTTATTCAAACTGAATACAATGCATCTATACTTCTCTTACAGATAAAGTTATATCAGCAATCATTAAGCCATTTGCTTACTATAAAACATAATATATGAAAAATCTTTTATAATTTTTATTTTTTATATAAATAATTTAAAAAATTAAAAGCTTCATATTATTAAATTATTTAAATTATTACATTTTTATAATACAATAAAATTCATATAACAATTTTAATGTAAATTAGACGTAAAATAGTCATATATTTTTGTCTAGTTATAAAAAAGAAACCACAGATTATTATTTTTATGATAAAAACATATACATATTTTAAAGTAAATATTTTAATAATGTTATTATATCTTAGTAAAAATAATATTATATATTTGGCTTTAATATTAGAGGATGAGATTCTATACATGTTTTAGAAAATTAAGAAAGGATATATTCAGTTAATTCCTTAATAAATAAATTAGTAATTACTGAAATTTTATGCGGAAACATACCATGTCTAATCCATAGCCTCTCTTATGTATGTTTTAAATTATAACACATGATTCTCCGAAATCCTTTTAACCGGAAATATTTTTCTGTGACAAATTTTATGTGTATTTTTCATATAAATATATATTAGAAGATATATATTTTATAACATTACCGATATTGAGAAGATTCTCAGTACCAATTTACAGTGTAAATATTTATCTATATGCTCTGTATATTGGTATACACTCAAATGATTTAAGTGCCTAGATATTTATTATGAAATACTTTAGGAATGGGTTATATATAATATCAATTCCCATTCCAGAGCGACCCTTATTCAAACTAAGGCCCGTACCATATCTCGTAAATATATCACGCGGCGTAGATACGAACATCGCAAGACCAACGAAAGCCCGCGAGTATTACCTTGGGGATTTGATTTCTGGGACTTATTGCTCGAGGATCTTCAGTGACTGCGATCGTAAAAACTGTAGATTACAATCACCAAATTTCCCCGGAGTTTATCCGAGGAATTTGACGTGCTACTATGCGGTTAGACAACACGAAGTACCTCAGGGGAAACACGCCTTAATTGTTGTTAAGCAGCCGAACGGACAGCTAGTATCTATTAGAAGTGAAAAAGCATTGTACGCAACGAACCAGCAAGAGAGGGGAAATTGTGGGCGTGAGTTGAGATTTTGGGAGCAATGTGATGAAGTACAAGATTATGTCACGGTGTATGATGGTTATACAACGCGGGATCCAGTTACACTGAGGTTCTGTGGAGGAGGTGTTTCCGTACCGGAAGCAATATCTAGCGGACCCGAGTTATTAGTCGAGTTTACTACCTCACCATTCGGTACCTTCTTGCAGCCGGCTACTGCGCAGTCTTTGCATGGATTCCAATTGGAGGTTGAGGTACGCATTTCATTAAAACTAATAATACAAGCAATTCTAACTTGGAGATCCAAAATTATTCACGTAAATACAATTTAAATTCGTACGATTAATAGTGATAAAATCTAAATCTATTCTAAGCTTTCATTTTACAATTATTACGATGGAAATATTGTCTAATGTCGTTAAATATAGTAATAATTCCCAATATTTACATGAAGATAACAAATTTAGGCCAGTTTTTCAAGATCAATTAAATTATAATGTAAGATAACGTGGTTAATGTTAAAGTTTTGTTTCACCAGTCTTCAGAGTATTCTTCAAAGGCATCTATTTCCATTAGGCCGAGTAATAATTGAACTTGTTTCTTATTACTTAATTATGAAGAGGAAGTTAAGATACTCTGCTAACAGATTAGTAGTTGGAAATTGCAGATAACTTGCTGAAGACTTCAAGTAATTTTCTATTTATGTGTGCATTTCTGTGGATTTATAAGCTACGCTAAGTGTAGGTTTTATTACCGAGATAATAACAGTATGAATTCTAAAACAACATGTAAAACAAAATTTTGTTATAAACAAACGAGCAGGTGGCTTACTTTGGATACGTATTTCCACCGCCCATGAACTCCCATAGCCCCAGTACGCCCGCTGGTGCGTAACCGGCCTTTAAGAGGTAAATCGCTCTTTTTTTAGGTCCCCCAAGTCGTATTGCTTTTAAAATACCTCTACAGATAACTGATTCCACAGATTATTTGTATTATGAGAAGTTTTTAGACATATATGCATTTTAAACGAAATAATTTAAGAGTTAAATATTAATATATTAAATATATATAATAAATAAAAATAAATAAATATATTTAAAACTAAAGTAGGTGTCGTATTTCAATCAAAATTATGAATTCATAGTCTCACACATTTTGGGAAGGTATTAACCACAGAGTTGTTTGGTAATAATTTGAGTAACGCTTCAACCGCGACTAGTCTTCGACAAACATTCTTATATTAATCAAAGAGTTGAACCAAAGCGCCTAAATTCAATCCAATAATAATAATCTCACAGTAATAATATCTCTAATCAAATAATAAAGGCTGGCTATGGTGTAGCATCATATGTTCTTAGCGATTGGATCAATTTACAAAGTCGAATCTTACTTGAGTTTGTAAATTTTGTCCCATGTTCCGTGGGTGGGGCAAAAGTCGGCGACTATGTACCTCCGTCTTGCCTTATCTTGGTTCTCACGCCTCACTTCACTCCTTGCTTTCAAATTCGTGTAACAACTTGTTATAAGCTGGACTTTTCAGTCTTAACTAAAATATCTTTAAAATTTATAATAAGTATGAATGTTTATGCATCTAAAATTATACATAATTTTAGATATAGATAAATGTTTTACTATTCTAGTAAAACATCTATCTGCCAAAATACCAGGTATTTTATATAATATATATTTTATAAATATAATATAGACGAAAAGTTGATATGATTTCGCGAAGTCAAATAATATTTGCAAAAATTAATTGCAAAATTGCATTAAATATACGTTTTAAATGTTTTTTAAACTTACACTTGGAATTTAAATGTATTATTAATTCAATGAAGACAAATGACAGCTCTTTTTCTTTAGCTAAGTGATCAATGAGAGCTGTCGTAGTAAAATTATGGTAAAGACTGTAAGACTTTGTGGCAAACCATCTTAGTATTTTTTGGACGAAATAATTAAATGATATTTAATTTTACAAAGCGGTATTAGTATTTGTGCTCAAACTTGGATTCTATTATGTTAACATAGCGTTAAATTGTGTTAAAACATTCTTGAAATTTTTTTCGGTAAAAAATATGAATGTATATGGGTTAACTTTATTTATTTTAGGTTATTTAAAAAGAATAAAGTATTGTTACATAAACATTACTTATCGTATTTTAAAACGGGATAGGAAATGGGAAAGCGTAATTTAATAGCAAACAAAAATCAAAAACTACTTATTGTTGTAATGGTTGTTTTTGATTGACAATCGCTCCGCCATCGGCGCTTTGGTTGTGTTGCTGACTTATGTACAAATTTTATCTACGTTCAAATAAAAATGTAGACATCTAATTCAATTAAATACGCAGAATCGTTGGCTAGTTAGTATATTAAAATTTAGCTCACGTTAGAACATTAAATCAAGACAGACAGACAATATAGTATGTGCTTGGGTCTACGCCAATTTGTAATTAGCAGACCACGGCCAGTTATTATAACGGAGTTTTCACTATACCACTCCACCGCAGGCATTGTTTCAACTTATCAAATTAGGCCACCGTCTGAAACCTTTTTTCAGGAGTTAAATGAATATAATTTGCAGTCTCATTATGTTCTTGCTCCCTCAAAAAGATTATGCTTAGTCATAGTGATTGTGTTGATGTTACGTTATAATTATACAAAGTTATAATAATACTTATACTATACTACTACTAAAAAATACTTATAAGTTTACTAAAGATTTACTTAAACATAAGTAATAAAGTATAACTTGAGCATAATAAAAACTGAAAAATCGCGTTTTAATCAAAATCGTGTCTGCTTTAAACAAAATTTAATAAAACAAACCATTTACTATACAAGGTACATAGTTTATTTTCTTATTGCTTTAATACAGTATATATCTTATTGATGTAATTATCTATGAAAAGACATATTGAATATTATTTTTAAATTTAATGGCAAAACCCTATGAAATAATATCATATAATTTTTTAGAGCGAAATCATCGTATTTAAATGTGGGTTGAAAGTCTTAATTCCTCTTGACCTCTCATTAGCATATCACGCCCTTCGCTCGAATACGCAAGTACATTATCTAAAATCAATCTTAAGATGACATGAAAAATTGCCATCACAAATCTGAAAATTATCGGAGAACATTTCGTCGCTATCCGAACGAAATAAAGTCATACGAAAGTGTTATTAGCATAATAAAACGTTTTAGGTTAGATTCGTCGACCAGCAATCGCCGACCTATGCGAAAAATAAGCGGGCCTGCGAGTTCTGGATCAGAGGCACCGGCCGCGGTGTATTGGAACACCCTCAACATTCGTTGCCACCGAACACAACATGCCTCTATCACATGCAGGGTATAGACACGTCTGGTCCATCCGGCAAGAATATCTTTTATCGGCGACAATTTTCCGCGCCGAGATTTCGCGTCTGGTTCTCTGTATTAAAATTTTATGTTACGAACGCTCTCAATCCCAATTTGCCTGAAGATGAGTACTGCGGCAGCCATTTGAATATTTGGGATGGCCCCATGAGGATATCGCCCGGCTGCAGTGATATTTTCTGGTAAGATTTGCCTCTTGCTTTAAGCTTCTATAAACAGAAATAAGATTAGTTTATAAATATATATAATAAATATAGTAAATGAAAATATATACTATCTTTTTTTACCTTATTTATAACTTTATGGCTAGCGAATAGATTATATAGGATTTTATATGGTATAGCGAGCATTAGAGCATCATGATAAGAGATAACCATCACCCATAGACTGCCACGCCACAACGCACGCTTTGCTTAAACGTTGTAATTTCAATGGCCTTCACTCTTTTATCTTTCATCATCTTCACTAAATTATCTTCACTCTTCATTCTGTGAGTCCGTGGTATCACTTCGGACAAGCTAGCCACTTTTAGAGACTCAACATATGCTTCAGCTTGTCACATCCATGCATGCGACATTGTTAAGACAATTGCCCGGTCACAAAGACCGAATAAATTTATTCGGACCGGGGATCGAAACCAATACCTCTCGTACGTTGCACGCTAATAAAACCATCTAGCTACGAGGCTCTCAAAATTATCTATATTAATCTTTATAGAACAATAGCACCAATTTCTAATTGTTTCAAATTCAATAAACTTATTTATCCCTTTTCATTCTTCCAGTGATAAGGATCGGTCAGTTCAAATGTCAAGAGCGACCTCACCTCAGTCAGTGATTGTGGGGCGTCCCCCCACTAACGCCACGTTGGTGGCGAGGTTCTGTCGCGAGAGGGCCCCAAGGACATGTGAACATGCCTTACTGAGAAGATCAAGAGCTTGTGCGCGAACCGAAAGTTTTTTATCAAAAGGCGATTCACTTACGTTAGAACTGAAACTAACACAGGGGACCGCTCTGAAGTGGGTTATTCTAACTTTTTAATTTACTTACTGTTACGAGACCATTTTATCTTACCTTCAAAGTTGTGTCTTTCTGTGTGCTTACTTAGCAACGTAGCAAAAGTTGTCCGCATTTAAGTTTTATTCAATTATTCTTTAAATCAAGTTCTTATTTTTCTTTAGCGCTTTGTAAATTTTCAAAATGAAAAGAGTCGTCTTAAGATTCAAAACTAACTTTAAAACACAAACATTTATTTTAATGATTTTTCAATTAATTCCTTTTGAAATTATCAATTATAGTGATACATACGTCTCATAGGTATACATTGTATATTTATTACTAAAACAAAATAATTGTCTCAATTTCAGACCGGTATTCTTCAAATCTCTCTACGAATTTGTTGACCTACACCAAGATGGCGAGTCATGGAGTCACGGTCCTTGTTCAAGAAGATTCTCTTCCCGCTCCTTCCCTGAAGCCCCTCCGGACCCTCCGGTTACTTTTTCATCACCACGAGACGTTTTTCTCTATGGCAGAGGAGGGAATCGTAATATTAGGTAATATTTATTTACCAATGACCTTATATAAAATAACGGCTTATCATATGTTAGCTTATTTAAACTTATATTCTAATTAGACATATTTTTTATGGTATAGCGGACAACGGAGCAAGTGGGTCTCCTATGTGGTAAGAGAATACCACCGCCCATGAACAACCGCGCCATACTCCGCGCATTTCTTGTGTTGCCGGCTTTTTTATGCCAATTAAGCGGCATTTTTAAGGGCTTCCGATATCCGCGAAAATATTAATATTTTTTTAAACTTATGCTCTTTGAGGTGATAAGTTTCAAAAACCATTGTGTTTTTATAATAATAATTTTGATAAGATACTATCACTAAAAGATTCTTTTGAGTACCCTTACAAAGACCGAATAAATTATTTAAAAAAATATTCAAAACGGAGATTGAACCCAATATCTGTTGCTTGGTGATAGGAAAAAAATAAAACTTTTTTTAATTCTAGCTGTACGTACCGCTTTGAAGCTAATCCAGGTGAAACGGTGCGCCTAAAGATTTGGAGTGTCAGAAGTGGTGGTAGATTGTGTAGATCTGTCCATTCAGCTCACTCGCCCTGGTACCGATGCGGAGGGGAGGTCACAGCGGCTGTCAGAGTTTTCGACAGACCCTGGAAGGATAGCGGCCCTGGAGTGCTCAGGGATTGTCTATGCAGGTACTAGGCAATCGAATAATTTATCATATCAATTATGTACCTAACTCTTATTTAGATTATGATAATCGTGGTAGAGGATTGGGTTGCTAAAAGTAAGAGGAAACGGAAATTGGCCTTTCGGAACTCCCACTCACCTTAAGAAATGGAAGAACAAATTCAAAGCAAATAGCCGTATTTCACGCCGGTATCCTATATTCAAGCCCGAAGGCATGGTACTTCTACTATATATATAATCTTATGTAACTTTTACACTGTAAAACATAGGCTGTAACTATTACAGCCTATGTTGCTGTATTATTTTTTTAGTATAGTATGGGATTAATTAACAATGAGCGTACCATAAAAATCACTGTTCACACAAAATGTTTATGTTATGAGTTGTGTTGATCAAAATCAAATAATAATTAATAATAAAATTTACTTATTATTATATTTACTGTATTTTCTATAATATATAAATAATTAATATTATATAAATAAATTCTATATAAAAATAATATAATAATAATATAATCTAAAAGACGCTGGATTCAGGTCACCTCCGACAGGTATCCATGGAGGTCCAAAGGGGAGGCCTATGTCCAGCAGTGGACGTCTTACGGCTGATATGATGAATATAATATAATATTTATTTTATTTCATACAAAATACAGTGTAAACTCTATATAACGACACTGAAGGCACTGTGCATTTTATAGCGTTATAAAGAGTTGTCGTTAAATCGAGGGACGTTACGTGGAGTCTACACTGTATTTGAACATGTACTTTTTCTTATTTTTACAGTGATGTCGTAGATTATGAATTCACATCCACCTCAACGGTTGCTGAATTAAAGTTTGATGTAGTGAATATGACTGCTGTAGACGACTTCCGGTCTTTTGGCTTTGAGGCTTCGGTGGAGTTTGTAAGGGTTGAGTCTCACTGTGAAGGGACGCATCGGGTTCACGGGCATAGTGGCGAACTACTTTTATATTCATCTATCATGGGTATGGTAAGTACGATAATTAACCAGAAGTTATTACCTCTATTTTATATTAAACGTTCCTTTTCCTTGTTTGAGAGCCTCCTAGCTTAATGGTTAAGTTTATTCTCCATAGTCTCTATAGTCTCCTATGTAAGAGAAAACCGCCGCCCATGAACAACCGTGCCACAGTCCGCGTATTGGTTGTGTTGCCGGATTTTACTCCACTAAAGCGGCACTTTTAAGGGCCTCCGATATCCTCACTTACTCTGCAAAACACAGTATAAGTACCGTATCAGGCTTAGTATTTTGTGGGCCGTAGTTCGGACGAGCCGGCCCAATTTGTATAAATTTATATAAATTTGTATAAATCAGCATATACTTCAGCATGGCTCTCCGACGGGTACAAGGTCTCCACCAGCCCTTGCAGGGCTGTGGGTGCATTACAGGCCTTTTGGGATATATTTTTTTGAATTTTACGAAGTCGTATTGTTTAGAAATACCTCTGCAAGCACTTGATTCCACGGAGTGGTGATGCGTGACACACGATAAAAAATTCTCAGTTATGTAACGAAAAACATCGAGGTGATACGGATGAAAATTTGTATTCTGCCTTGTTGTTCGATGCTGAAATTCAGGTACAAGTATTGATCCAAACAGCTCTTCAGAACACCGTGATAAATGCGATTGAAAATACTGAGGGAACAAACATATTGTATTCTTCAAATATATTCATCTATAATTTTAAATTCTTTAAGTATATAGAAATTTGTAATTTTATCTTCAGGATCACTGTGATGAACGACCCTGGTTGATTGACCCATCCCCTGGTCGCTACCTCTATTTGAGGATTGAAGGCAGTATAATCAAAGAGCCAGACTTGGATAACTTTACCCTGCTCAATAATATAACCGTGGCGCCGGATTTGCGGCACTTGTGCCGAACTCAGAATAGAATAGCTGTGTATACAGGAGGACTGACGCCTATCTACATTTGCCCATTGCCTCCACATAGACAGGTATGACTTTGAACGAATAAAATACAAACATTTTTATTAATCAGCAATATTTCCAGAGGATGATCGATAAGGTTTATCTGTAGACTTTCTCTTGTATTAGGAAAAATATATTTCTTATAATTCATTTGAATTACGTAATGTAGTGTCAGATTTATATTTAGAAGTAAATTAAAATAAATAATATAATAAATTATTAATAATAAATGCTTAAATTCTAATAGATTAAATGGCTTAAACAGTTCTCCTGAGTTAATTTCGCCAGTTGTTGACAGGTCTTGGTAGGCTTGGAACCGGTAGTAGAGTCAATGACGTGCTAAAGTGATTATAAATCCGAATTGGAAAATTAAGCAGTTCATTTTTTATTTTAAATTGGCCGTGATCAAGAAGACTTGATAACTTAATATTCTTTTTTTTTATAAAATCGGTTGAAAACGAAAAGGAGGCTCAAGGACAAATGGTCTTCCGCCCATGTATACCCCTAGTCCTTGCGAGACGCGGGTGCATTGTCGGAGTTTAAGGAATGTGTTAATAATTTAAATAATGTTGCTTCAGTGTTGTATAGTAAATAATGATTTATTTTAAAAGTAAATAACTATTTTTAATCTAAAATAAAAGAATAATAAATTAATATATACATTGTCATTTTTATTATTAATGTAAATAAATTTTATATAATAAGTAATAAGTTTATGTAATAAGTTTTGATTATCAGGCGCACAGTGAAATTAAAGTACAGTGTATACTCTGTATACCGACACTGAAGGGACT
>DWCF01002021.1:0-26313 GCA_018230265.1 Delias oraia | reverse complement strand
ATATTGTGAAAAATTATGTTTTAGGGCATGATACCAGGATTTTCACAAGATCTTATGTCCAAAGGCAGTGAACAGGAATCAATGGCCAAACTGAAACGTTTAATGACAATAATGGACTCAATGAATGAAGGTGAACTTGACCATCGTGATGGGGCGAAACTTTTTTCAAAGCAACCCACACGCATAACTCGCGTTGCCCAAGGAGCAGGTGTAACTGAAAGAGATGTCAAAGATTTGATAGTTCAATACACTAAATTTGCAGCTGTAGTAAAGAAAATGGGTGGTATCAAAGGATTATTCAAAGGAGGTGATATGGCAAAGAATGTCAACCAAACTCAGATGGCGAAACTAAATCAGCAAATGGCAAAGATGATGGATCCTCGTATCTTGCAACAAATGGGTGGAATGTCTGGGTTGCATAACATGATGAGACAATTGCAACAGGGATCAAGCGGAATGAGCAGCTTAATGGGTGGAAAGTGAAAGTAGTGTTCAGACGTTATCTTTAACATTTTACATCATTGTTTTCATTTATAATCAGTTAAATATTATCAACATAATTAATGTTTTTATTTGGTTTTAATTTTTGAAAAAAATTTGAAACAACCGTATTTTAACAAAAAGAGTGCGTGTAACCTTAACAAGTGATTGAAGTAAAACTTCTTTGTATGTGCATTGTACGAGAATTAAGTTAAAAGTCAATACATTATATAATAATTTAAAAAAGCATTTATTGATAATGCAACACTAGTAATATATGCATTAATTAACTTCGAAAACTATACATTTTTAATAAAATAATCTAATTACTATCATACTTCAAATATGATATGATAGGTTTATGATAACTGAAGTGACAGACATAAATTCTACTTTGCAAATTGTCTAAATTTTTTGATAAAATGCATCAATAGTCTTACCATATCTTGTAGTTGGTTGAATCGGAGAATTATTTATTGTTAAATTTATTTTTTAATATTTATACAAAATTAATTCTATTGTATAATTTTTTATTATTATTCAATTTATTACTTTTCACTAATCATTTTATTTTTTCAAAAAATTTTGATAGATTTGTTTATAAATTATCTGTTGACAAAAGAAAAGATAATAAGACCCAGATCGCTCAAGATCGTAACAGGTAGGCGCCTTTGGGGGAGGCCTATGTCCAGCAGTGGACTTGATAGGCTGATGATGTTGATGAGTTGTGGTCACAGATCCCGAGGGTTCCGTGCAGTTAGCTTGTTCGGCCTTGACGGCCCTTCAAGCGAAGAGGAAGGTGCGCGCCGTGTGGAAACAGCGGTGACTGGGTTGGTCCCAGTATAGCCCGGAGAAAGAAGGACCGGTAATAGAATTATCCAAGGGATGGGGGTGTCGGGATCCTTTACAGAATACCCCACCCGGTCGACGTATTGATGGAGGATGTTTCCACGAGTGTTGTAGACGATGGAATGCCAGGATTTGTGCTTACCGTTCCATTCTCCCGTGGCAATAGTCGGCTGGCCTGTTAGTTTTTACTAGGTCGCTCTCGAGTAGTGGCCCTGATGGGGCATAAATGGCAAGATAGCCGTGGGCTTATCATCCACTGCAACGTCGACTCCTATGGATAGAATGCTGCCAAGGTTTTTGGCGGCGATCAGGCGGTGATGGACCCGGCACCGAATGAGCACGGCTAGATCCCGGAAGGCGTTTCCAGTGGTCAACTTGTGTTCCTGCCTGTACACGTAGCGCCCGCTGGCGGTGAGTCGGTCTCTAGGCAGCAATAGGTACTTTGAAATGAGTCATCATCATTTCAGCCGTAAGACGTCCATTGTTGGACATAGCCCTCTCCCTTGGACTTCCTTGAATATCTGACGGAGGTGACCTGCATCCAGCGACCTTTATAAGGTCGTCTGTCCACCTTGTGGGTGGACGTCCCACGCTGCGTTTGCCGGTCCGTGTTCTCCACTCGAACACTTTTCGGCCCCATCGGCCATCCGCTTCCTCAATAAGATGTTGTCACCTTTCTTAAAGAACAACATCACGACACTCCTGCTCCAAGCGTCCGGTGTGACACCATTGTGGATGACGGAATCGAACAATCTCTGGAGGACTACAAGTATCGGTTTACCACCCCCTCGCAGAATTTCCGTTGTGATTCTGTCATCACGCGAAGCTTTATTATTCTTAAGCTGCTCCAGAGCATCACCAATCTCGCATAGGCTGACGTCCGGGATGTCTTCAGAATGTGTGTTCATATATAATGTTAAATATATTCTTTATATGACACATTATTATCACCTATGACATCTATTCATATTTATAGCTGTCATAAAATATTTTGAAATATTTATAATCTCGGAAGTCTGCGGAGTGCAGACTACTGACTCTGCCAACTGTCAGGTCATTTGACTAAAAAGTATTTTTAGGTTCAACACCAAATTTCTTTTAAAAAAATATCATTTTGTTATTTAATTGTGAAGGCCACGTATATTGAGGCATACCGATATTAAAATCTTCAATGATCAATTTAGAACTGATCGGGGAAAATAATTATGAGAATAGTATTTACTGGTTTATGTAGATTATTTCATCAGAATGTAAGTTTTTATTTAAGAATGTATTTCTGGGATTTTATAATATTTAATAAATGATGTTGATATTGCACTACATCTTTGCAATACACTATATGCATTAGATTTTAACTATTGAATTTCTTACTTTTTAAAATTAAAGAATATTTTAGATTTATTACAATAAATTTGAAAGAACAATTCATAAGCGCATAAGATCGAAAATGGATGAAAATCTTAAATGTCGAGAAAATCCAATAGTTATCATATTAGATTCTCAAGAATTCAAAAGTATTTTTACTAAAGAGGTACTGGATTTAAAGTCTATATTTGACAAATACAACTATGAAATTCGGATAGCTGGTGGTGCTGTAAGGTAATTTATTTAGTTTTGTCACTCCTCATTAAAAGCTCAAGAAAAGGATAATTCTAATTGATTAAAATTTTCATTAGAGATCTTCTTATGGGACATACACCTAAAGATTTAGATTTTGCAACTACGGCAACACCTAATCAAATGAAAGATATATTTACAAAGGAAAATATAAGAATGATTAACTTGAGTGGTGAAAAACATGGTACCATTACCCCAAGGATAAATGATGTTGAAAATTTTGAAATAACTACATTAAGAGTAGATATGGTAACTGATGGGCGACATGCAGAAGTGGAGTATACTAAAGATTGGAAATTGGATGCTAACCGTCGCGATCTCACTATAAACTCAATGTTTTTAGGTAAATATTTCATATCCATCTCTGATAGGTTCATTAAAGTCACATAATATTTTAACAAAATATAATCCAAAATAATTTTAAAAATGATAAATTTTCTAAAACTATAGTTATTTAATTTATTTTAATAAAAATCTTTTAGGTTTTGATGGTTCTATTTATGATTACTTCTATGGATATGATGACTTGAAGAAGAAAAGGATAGCATTTGTTGGAGATCCTGATATTAGAATTAAAGAAGATTTTTTGAGAATCATGCGCTATTTTCGCTTTTATGGTAGAATAGCAGAAAACCCCAACACTCATGAAGAAGTTACTTTAAAGATTATTAAAAACAATGTTGAAGGCCTACAAAATGTATCTGGTGAGAGAATTTGGATAGAGCTCAAAAAGACCCTTGAAGGCAACTTTGCTGGAGATCTTTTAAGGACTATGATAGATGTAGGTGTTGGAAAATATATAGGTAAGAAATTACTATTCCCATCTTATGGGACATTTGACAAAAATCAATAATAAAATTTTATATACAGCTTGTGATGTTGTCGCAATTAGTTATTTTACTGTTTTTTAGGTTTACTAAATCCAAATATAGATTCTCTTGAAAGATTACTCAAACAGAGTGGAAATTTATATTTACATCCTATAAGTTATTTGGCTGCTTTGATGAATAATATTGATGATGTCACTATGTTAAATAGTAGGCTCAAGTTATCATGTTATGAAAGAGACTTAGCATATTTTATAGTTGAACACAGAGGATATAAGGATTCTATTAGACCATTAATGTAATGTATAACATGTGATCTGTTTCATAGTATTATTCTTTATTATATTATAGTCATTATTATTTTTAAATTTTACAGGCCATATGAGAGATTAGTTTTAAATTCAAAACTTAAACAGAAGCTTGTTATTGAATATGTCAAAGAAGTATTAAAGTACAATGGAGATGAAAAGTTATTACAAGAATTTGAACAGTGGCAAATCCCAGTATTTCCAATAAATGGTAAAATATTGAAGGAATATGGAATACCTCCAGGCAAAATGTATAGAAAAATTATTGAAAAACTGAAAAATATCTGGATTGAAAATGAATATAAACACAAATGTGAAGATTTAGTTACGCTTATTCCAGGTGTTATTATTGACTGTAAAGACTAAATGTTTTAAAATTCATAGTTTTATTTTCTTTTACTAGAATAAGTGTAAATCCAGGATATATTTTAAAACAGATAACTCCAAACCTTATATTAGCTGTAGTAACAAGAATATTTAATAGGTTAGTGAAATTGTATGCATTTTAAATGATTACTGCCTATTCAGCAGAAATCAGAGCCATAAGAACAAATAAAAAGTCAAAATTCATAGAATTTTTATATAAATATTTATTTGATTAAATAATTGCTTTATTCTCTTCTATTAATTAATGTGTTTTGGTGAAGTATAACTTTCATATTTATCACAACCATCATCATCATCCTTGTGATCTATAAAACATCGCTTACAGAATAAATATTTGCAGCCTAAACATCTCAAAACAGCATCCTCATTGCAAATTTCACAAAAAGGCAATTCATCATTAGTAGGGCTCGGTATTTCATCATCAGAATCCAAATAGGCCTAAAAATAATTTATGTACTTGTGATATTTCATAAAAACATGTTAAAGAACAAAACTTATTGTCTAAACTGTGTGTTAGAGCACATGATTTATTTAATCTAGTTTTTATTGAGGGATGCTAAGCAGCATCATAAAGCTTGTTGTAGAAGCCTACAACAAGCTTTGTTAAGGTAAATCATAATAAGTATTTATTACCTTTTCAATGATTTTACGAATCATATCTTCCTCTGATTCATTGTTACTATGAATATTTATTTGTTGATGACTTTCAGGGGTTGCACCTTTTAATTTCTGTAGCCTTTTTTCAATATCACTTATTTTGCAGTCAAATTCACTAACATACTTGTCATCAATACTAGTTTTAGAAATGTATTGTTTTAACAAGTCATTGGCCTGTTCTTCTTCTGTTCTTAGGTCTGGAGTTGGTAAAATGGGCTAAAATGATTATTATAAAAATTTAAGTAATATAATTCTAGTTAATTTTTTTAAAGGTTTTATGGACATAAAAAATTTTAAACAAAATAAATTAGTTTATATGTAAATTCATTAACATTCAATTAGTAATCTGGATGTATTCAAAAATGTGCTGGAACACTACCTGACTTTGAACTACTACAACTGGTACACCTTTGACATTTGCTAGCCTCTGTTCAAGCTCTGCTTGTGATGTTGATGGAATATCTTTCAAGTTTTTTAAGCGTTCTGCTATATCTTTATCAGAACATGGTACTGAACTCAAATTTTCTTCTTTTAATTTGAGTAATCTTCTTTTAATTTCTGCCTCAATAGTATCTTCAATTTTCTCTATATCTTTTTTATCTAAGGACTCTTTATTTCTAAACCTGCAGAATGAAGTAATATTATTTGTACATACTATCTATATAGGTATAAAAATAGTAGTATTATTCCAATACATACTTGTAATAATTAGCTGGTGGATCTACCTTTTTATTGGTAGATGAAGCAGTAGAAGTTGCAGTATATTTACATTTACTACAAACCTGAAATAGATTTTATAAAGTAAAATTGGAAAAATTTACTATAAATAAGATGAGATTTTTATAAATTACTTACTTTCACTTCATTATTTAACTTTTTTAAAAATACTTTATAATTCAGACAATTTGAACAGAAACTGAAACCACATCCTGGACAACCTTTCTGAAATTCATAATAAATATTTAATAAAAGATAACTATTAAAACCAGTTATATATAAGCTTTAAGTGTAAACAAGACATGAATCATCAATATATCTTGTTACATTATGTATCATTTCAATTTAGCCTAAAAATATCTACTTGGACATGAACTAAACATGTTGTATTAAAAATGTTAAACATTTAGTGATATGAATGAACCATAGTATTGACATAAACTTCGAGGACGTAATAAATTTCAGTTTTTCGAGTATTTACCTCTTTTCGTAGTAGTGAAAAAGATTTACAACAAGAGTTACAAGACATTACGTTATATTTATCAGTTAAAAATTAGTAATATACAAATACATTGCTTTCATTTGGTTTTTTATAAAACAATATATTTGATACATTTATTTTCGAGTATTAAATCAGATGTATCAATAATAAATTATATTTTAATAGATTTCATTTTGCGAGAACCTTAACCAAAGACTATAAAATAATTATATACAGACAATATACAAAATTGAAAGTAATATATCTTACTTATAAATTCGCTAAATTACGATGTTATTTAGATTATACCCTAAAATGTTTATCTCGTTTTTATAACAACTACACATCAGAGAAAGAGTAACTTAAACGGTAAGAGACAAGTGAAGGAATTATATCAATTCTTATAATATGTATTATATCAAAAATCTTAAAAAGTTGTCATAACTATAAAATAGTGTCCATGCATCTCATGCAATAAAACGTTTATAAATTTAAGTAATATTTATTTAAAGACATTTTATACCATCAGCGACAATGACAAATTTACAAATTTTATTCTTCAAGTCAGGACCAAATACAATAATTAACTCACGAACGTAGAGATTACAATTATCTATATTTACTACATTTGTCGTTTTTTTAATCCATAATCGATAAGTAATCATATTAGACCACGCTAGTCCTAGTGAGGGTAGAATATTATCGAATTCATCACAAGAAGATGTAACTTGATTTATACATACTACTGCTACACTAAATTTCTGTGCAATTTTCAACAATTGTATACCAATTTCTTTTAACTCCTCAGCTCTTTGGACATAATTGATGATATCAACTCGAAAAGGAGCTGCGATTGAATCGATAATAATAGTTGAAACCTTGGCTTCTTCCAGTAATCTTGGTAATCGTACACGAACACATATTAGTAGATCTTGACTTTCTGTTATGTGTTCAATAAACAATTGTTCTTGATTACGGTTATTAATCTCATGATGAATACATTTACTCAATTGATTGAAGCGTTTTACAGGAAATTTATCCTCTGTGCAAATATAGACACATCCATTATTTCCGCATTGCGCAGCTACTTGCATTGCTAGTTGTGTTTTGCCGACACCACTTTCACCATATATCTCAGTTATACTACCAATTCTGAAACCTCCATTTAAAGTTTCATCAAATTCTACACATCCTGTTTTGACGTGTATCACCTTTTCTAATTTTTCAGCAGATGTAATGAGAGGGGACACGTGACTAGTAACTGTAGCTTTTAAAAAATGAATGTCCTCTTCTGTGAAATTGGTTAATTTTTGTATGTCCCATATAGAAAGTGTGATTATTTCTTTTGTAGTAGATATCCCTGCTCTTTCTATAATATCATACATTTTTGAAGGTATAATATTTTTCAAATCCGTCATCATAATATTCTGTAAATTAAAATTTAACAGAGATATGAAATAGCAATTATTAATAACTTGTCAGAGCAGGTCGTAGTAATAATCTAGAACAAGACCTAATAAGCTAGATAGTCTGACGTAAGTCAATGTCAATTGTTAAAAACAGCTGATATAAAATAAAGTTTAATTTACAAATCAATATAATATTAAGCACGCAACTTATTAAATATTATGTACAAGAAATAGAACGAAATAGATTAAAAGATAAATTCATATCAAATGGTTATGATATAACCCATACAGTCATTATATGACAGTTCTTTTTAAAAATATTTGCAATGCTATGAGAAAACAGTAGATTAAAATAAAATAGGTATAATACCTCATTTAGTAGTTTTATAAGAAAATTAAATATTCGGTAAAATAATGTTATTTCGAGGTCAATGTTATAACAACTTGCGCTGTATAGCGATACACTTTCACCCCGGAGTTGTTCTAAGCCCGAACATTACGAAAGCGATCAATGTCATTGACAGTCGAGTAACTTGTTGCGTCGGTTTATGTAGTGTTGTGCCGCCCTCGTTAAAAACAAGGAAAATGGTAAGTTTATTTAAAAAAACTCACCTTGGTTACATTTTATTTTCTAACTAGGCGTCTTAAAATATATTTTTATAATTATAAGTCTTAAGTATGAAATTTTTATTATATGTAAGGGAAACAAAGTAATCTCAAATGCCTCTTTTAAGTCATATTTAAAAAAAATATGCTATTTGTTTTAGGTTGATAAATTAAGTCAAGAGGACCGTAATTCCCAATTAAGCCCTCTATTGTCAGCGGGATGGAAAGTCCAAAGCAAAAGGGATGCCATTGAAAAGGAATTTCAATTTAAAAATTTCAATGAAGCTTTTGGATTCATGACAAGAGTTGCATTATTGGCTGACAAAATGGATCACCATCCTGAATGGTTTAA
This sequence comes from Delias oraia, assembly GCA_018230265.1. Taxonomy (NCBI): domain Eukaryota; kingdom Metazoa; phylum Arthropoda; class Insecta; order Lepidoptera; family Pieridae; genus Delias; species Delias oraia. The sequence goes on along the minus strand of DWCF01002021.1, from coordinate 17,623 downwards.
TGTTTATAACAAAGTTCAGGTATTGTTAAGTTTTACAGCATTAAGTTCGCTAAATATTTTAATCTATACTTTGCCTGTTATGAGCTGTTTAATTTTTGTGTTTCAAAGTAACTAATTATAAATTGTAATAATGTATATATACATTATACATCAGTTGGCTTTAGTTGGTTTAGCTTGTCTTCCATACACTGATTTTTCTTCTCTCCATTTAACGACAACTCTTTATAATGCTGTAAAATGCAAAGTCTCTTCAGTGTCGTTATATAGAGTTTACACTGTATATGATTATTTTACAGGTTACACTGTCCTCACATGATGTGAATGGCTTAAGCAAAAGGGATATTAAAATGGCTACATTTATGGACAAAATTTTTCAGTAGTCATATTTGCTTACTACTTATTACTTGAATACCTCCCAGTAAATATTTTTTAGCCATCAATGAAATGAAGCTTTTAAGACAATAATTACCTAATGTGAGTTTTGACTTGAAAATGTATTCAATATCTATACATATATCCTAAAAAGCTGTTTATTTTAAAAATGATTATTATGTATTAAATGCTTAATGTATGTTTTTTTTTTATTCAAGAAAAACAAATTATGTTTATATTCTTAAATTTATATTGTTAAAATTGAGCCAATGCAACCAAAAAAACTTGAAAATTACAAGAATAACTTCTTTTTGCATTAATTGCAACATTTTCTAACGTAGCATGGGCAAACATACTTTTCATTGAATGGTTCGGTTTCAAAAATCGCGGCCGTGGGACCGTATTCGCGTTCCATTATACGTTTTAATTCGAGAGCATGTTCTAAGTGTCTTGCTTCACACACTAGTTTTACCTGTAAAATGTTTATTATATTTATCATTTTATCATGTAATGTAATGCATAAATAGGATTCATTAGTATATATATACTGTAGTGACTGATTTTCTAGTAGCAAAACAAGTCAGAAATCGTAATTCGATGTGTTTAGTATCTAGTTGAGTCAAAAATAAGATTAAATAAATCAATAAGTCGTATTTAGAATCTAAAAACTTGTGTGATATAATATATATTAAAAGTTTAATATATATAAAACCGCGGTTTTGATTTGTTTGTGATCAAAAGCGTAATAATACTTAATAAACTAAGTATATATTAACTGACAATATATGAAGTACACGAACTCCATTTTAAAATAAAATTAGGGAATTTCTTTAACCTCCATTCTGTATATGTCATCTTCCACCCACACACGATCTTGGAAGTTCCTTTTAACATTGAACCCTCCATTTCCAACAAGTCGCAGCAGTCTTTCGAACTCGCGCGAGGAATCTTTGATATGGACCTAGAATTAAATATTAAAATCCCAAGATTACTGTGAATTGTATTGAATAGCGTGCGGTAGAATTCTGTAGATACCTAGATTCAGTTACTTAAATGACATCTCAGAATGTGCAACGATTACAAATTGTCATTATTGGTAGTGTTGTAACTAGGTGGACTCATTTTATAACATTACAAATATATTTCAATACACTTACTTTAAACTTCACCAGTCTACCCTCAGCTGCAAGTCCTCTGTCTAAACATCGGCCCATCACGAGGGCATCAATATTACCTCCACTTAATATGCACACGACACTGCAATTAATATTGTGGAGGCAAATCCACGTTATTTCTAGTATCACTATACTTGTGCAAAATTTTATGAAAAATAGTACGGCTGGAGCTATCTTACGCTAGTATAGTTGAATTTATTTGCCGCAGTCATCTAATTGAATCCGCTATTTGATCGAATGACTAGCGCGTTCATTGAATGACGACATTAGTTGAATGACTAAATAAGAACTCGTCAAGTTGTTAATTAACGTTCAGCGTCTTGACTGACCATCATCTAGCTAGTTGTTGAATGAGATAAAAGGCCGAAATATATTTAGATTTGGTTAGGAATAGTTAAATTCGTGCTGTCACACTTTTTTATTACGAAGAGGTCACTAAAGTAAAATTAATCAATGAAGTAAAATTAATAAAAAAACATATTAACACAGTGCTATCTGTAGCTGTGCGAGTTCATATCGTGTAACCATATTCAACCATATTTGTTTTGGTGACTACTAACGCCGCAGTGGAAAAAAATGAACTAAATTACTATCACTTGGCTGATTTTACTTCCACTCTGTTCAAAGGGATATGCTACAAACCGCTAACTAGTTGGGCGTTGAGTGACGCTTGTTCAATCAACGTTCGGCCTAGTCATTCAATTGAATTTCGTCATTCAATGAACGCGCTAGTCATTCGATCAAATAGCGGATTCAACCAGATAACTGCGACATATCTATTATCTTGTAGTCTCTAAATAAAGTTAACGTAAAAATACAAGAAAAAGTATAAGGTTAGAACTTACTTCTTCGTCTTCAATTCAGGCACGAGATTGCCCAAAATTGCAGCCAAGGTGCAAGCCCCAGCACCCTCGACAACCAGTTTTTCCGATTCCACTAAATGTAGCACTGCTTTTGTTATCCAGTCTTCAGTCACCAATAACTAAGAATTGCATACAATGAAATGGCCACTGTCGGTAACGTCACGCATCTCAGATTAGTGTATTCTTTCTAATACTATAATTTTTAAGCAAACTCTACAAGTTATTCTTTGAAGGCAAAACCCGGTAGTAAACAATAAAACCTTAATTTACCATTTTATCAATCAACGGTTTAGCTGTATGAAATGCATTAATTCCAACGCTTGGCATTGCAATCGCGTCGGCTGCAGAAGACTGCCACGGAAGATTTATTCGTTCGCCCATTTCCAGTGACTTGAAAAATGTTGGTAATTTTTCCGACTGGACGCCCTATTGGCATGAGAATTTTCTATCAGTTACCATAGAAATTACTTGAGTTGTTTATTATGAAATTGTGTCAATAAATGCATTGCAAATAACTGAATAATACAACCAATACTAATCTTACATAAACGAGACAGTCTGGTTTAATGCATTTAATAACGGCAGCAATCGCAGCTACGAGACCACCACCTCCAACTGGTACAAGAATCGCATCAACGTTGGGAAGTTGTTCTATAACCTCCACGGCCATTGTGCCATAACCAGCCAATATGTCAGGGTGATCACGGCTGAAAGTGGAATATTCTTAGATTAGAATACCAAACATTAAGACGAGACAAACATTTTATATGCATGTTATCTTAATGATTAGGACCAGCCCTCCTTACTGCACGAAACTATTCAATATTAGGTACAAGTCAACTTTTTCCACCTTAATACTAAGAAGATGAAAACAAGAACTTGGCCATACTAGTATGTATACAACAGAAAAGTTCAATTAAAGAAATGTGAGAATATATTGACCAGTTACATATTAGGGGAGACCGGGGCAAGATGAAGTTCGGGGCAGTACGGGAAATAAGCTTTTGTGAGTGAATGTTAATCGTGTTTGGAGCGGCAACAACGCCATTTGCACGAATTTATTAATGAGTTTTAATAGACGTATTTTTTATATTTGTTCCTATATGATGTAAATAACGGACGTAAGTAATAATAATCCCATAAAATGTAGCTACCCATTAATGTAAGTAAATCCTTTTCCCTTGTTTTCCAACATAGAACCGTGAGATTGTGTACATGTCTTACATTATTAGATTTTTTGTGAACTTCTTGTATTCACTGTAATTGTAATGTGTGTTTGAATGTTGGTGGCGTATACAAAGATCATGAAGAATAATAATACTAAAGGATATACCCATTAATGTATGTTAATCCTTTTTCCCTTGAAATGGCCCGTGCAAGCCGCTGACTCTCAATCAGATTGTTGCCCTGCACCACAATCTTTGCGCCAAGGTTATGGCATTGTTGCAGCTTGGTTATAGGAACGTTGATAGGCATCACTACTGTTACAGGTATATTCAGTTTATTTCCATAGTAACAAAGTCCAATTGCCTGATTGCCCAGTGATGCAACGACGATGCCAATTTTTTTCTTGTCCAGTGGTAGCATCTCCAATGCGTTAGCCGCTCCTCTGTCCTTAAAACTGTTATCAGGCGTTGTTATAGGTTATTCTTAGGAAGAAACAATAAGTTTCATGCACTTGCCAAAAATGACCAAATACCAAGCTCCATTTATCATAAAACATAATAGTTTTACCTTCCAGTTCTCTGTAATGTTTCTAACTTGTAAAATGTATTGATACCAAATTCCTTCTGCTTGTGAGATATCTACAAATGAACAAATGTATAACTCGCGTTCTTAAGGTATTTTGTGCCGCGCACCACCTCTCTGTGGAATCAGCTACCAGCAGGGGTATTTCCAATCCAATACGACTTGGGGACCTTCAAAAAAAGAGGGTACACCTTCCTTAAGGGCCGGCAACGCACCTGCGGCTCTGCAAAGGCTAGGGGTATGGGCGGAGGACGGCTCGTTTGCCACCAGTCGTGTAAAAAAAAACTCGTAAAACATTAACTACCAGTATTTTTTAGTGTGATTAAATAGGCATATTTATACAATTGAAATAGAAGGGGCTTAGAACAGATTTTTAACATTAAACTTTAACTTAGATCTTTTCCTTACAGGTTATACTTAAATCAAAATCAAAAGAGATTGTTTCGTCCACATGGAAGACGTTATTCCATTCCGGTAGTCACTCGTTTTCTTAGTTACTTAAAAAAGGGATGAAATTACATACAGTTTTATATAGACCAAAAGTCGGATGTATTAATTATGTATATTACATACCAGGTAGGGTGTTTCTGGCATATATTTCCTGATACGTGGAATCGCATCGTATACATCATCGTAAGTGATGGTTACCGGATTGTCTGGGTCACAGAATTCATCAAAATCTTCCTGTAATAATTAAATTAAATAATTTTTGTACCATTTCTAAAATCTAAATTATAATAGACTTTAAATTATTTTTTCATATTATTCAAAATATTATTTTTTTCTATCATTAAACTAAAATCATCTCATCCCAGTTTAGTAATAATTATTGATACAATTTAACATTATTATTAATACAATATAATATCACTTACATAACGCCGAGTCATTGTTTTTCTAATTTACAATTTTATATTTATAAATGCATACTACAAATTTTGTAAGAAAATGATGTTAAAATATTTCGTTTTGTTATTGACATATTGTGGAGATGACAGTTTATATTATAATTTTTTTCGATTTAAACTTTAAACTTTTTATCTACTCTTAGAAATGCTTCAAGTTTGTATTGTTTAATATAATTTTCCATTAAATATTGAATCTTCGAGGAAAGCATGCGCAAATGGAAATTGGACGGTATGCCTCTTCATAAAAACTACATTTGTTTGGAAATATGCGCTCCAATACTCTTTTCAGCGTGCAGGCATGCTGAATGTCACGCGTTTCACAAATTATATCGATCTGAAAAAATAATAACAGTCTCTGTAGCGTCATCTAACACTATATTTTGGTCTAATAACTAAGGAAATATATTTTTCGAATTTGCTTTCAAAGAAGGCTTATCTAAAAATTGATTAGAAATGCATGCAGAATTTGCAGAATATATTTTCCGCGTGTGGCGAACGAAATGAATTTCTACTTCTATTCCAGATAAGAATAAGTAACATAATTTATTGAGCGGCAAATATTCATTGCCGAGCATAAATATTAAAAAGGTACAATCACAAGTACATGACTGTGTCTATCGTACACATCTAATATAAAGCCATTTTTTATAATACAAAATATAGCGGACAAGGGAGCAGGTGGGTCTCCTTTATGGTAAGAGAACACCGCGGCCGATCACCAACCGTGCCACAGTACGCGTATTGGTTGTGTTGCCGGCCTTTTACGACACTTAAGCGGCATTTTTAAGGACCTCCGATATCCTTACTCACACAAGTACCGTTTCACGTTGAGCATTCTGTAAGCCCGCGGTATCTGCGAACGAGCCGGCCCATTTAGTGCTTCCGTATATGCTTCAGCATGGCTCTCTTGCGGGTGAAAAAATACTGTTATAACTATTTTTGGCCATACTGGTAAAAATTAAAGACTCGACTGAAATAGATACTTGATTGTTTTCGGATCTAGGTGCGAAAGTCAACAATCTTTAATTATTGAGACATACAATCCTGTATATCTAAGTGTAGTAATCCTATAAGTGGCAAATATAATCCTATATAAAATAAAGAATATTGACGAATGTTTGAATTAAATATAACAGGTACATATTTTTTATCGATATCTTCTTCGAGAAATGGTTTTTCGGAAAGGTAATGAATCACATTAGCGCCCACATTCGCAACCATACTCAAAACTTTAAGATGTTCCAAGGGATATTCGACGCTTGTGCATACCTAAAAATCAATTTTTAATTAAAATCAACATTGATAATAAATATACTTAACCATACCTATTAGAATTTCACATAAAATGACGTTAACGGTTTTTTGTTTGTTCCTATAAACTATAATCTTATGACAACGAATTAACATAGTTAAGTGTTTATTTAAAATTTATAAAAATTGTGCAAGAGAATGATGCATAGCATAGCTTAGGCAATACTCACTCTTATTTTAACAATTCGACCTTCAATTGTTTTTGCTCTTTCCAAACAACGCGGTAGCATTAAAGTGTCCATATTAGCACCAGTTAGAACGCAAACAACGCTATAATTAAAATTTTAAACCTTCTTTGATTATTATTTATATAAAAAACCAATTTAGAATTTTTTTACTGTACCGAAAAGATACCTACTTCACAACCGAAGTAAAATTTCTTATTAATAATAGTGTCTGTTGTCGCTAATTAAAAAAGGGACATACGTTTTCTCCTTTAATTCCGGAAGTATAACTGGTATTGACATAAAAGCAGCTAGGCTTGCAGCAGCAGCTCCTTCTACTATAAGTTTCTCTTCTTCTACTAAATGCAATATGGCTTGCGATATCCAATCATCGTTTACTAAAACCTGGTTGAAATGAAATGTATTATACGTATTATTTATTTACGTATTAATTTAATACGGAATAATATTGAACAAACCATTTTATCGATCAGGCTTCTTGCAGTTTTGAATGCATTATGACCAGCTGTGGGTACCATTAAAGATGTGGCCAAGTTGTGCGACACAGTTGTCTGATGGGGTTGCCCTTTTTCCAGAGCATTGTGGAATGAGTTCGACTTTTTTGTCTGAACACCCTGTTAACTTACTTTTTTATAAAATCTAATTATTTTACGGTACTAATGAAGAGTTCATAGTCTAATAATTTAATAATTATTAACGAAGAGTTATTAACGGATAATGGAACAGATGGGTTACCTGGCTCTAAGTGATTTATCATTTTGACAATCACTCCACAACACGTGCTTTGTTTTTTTGTGGTATAGCGGGCAACAGAGATGATGGGTCTCCTAAATGGTAAGAGAACACCGCCGTCCATGGACAACCGCGCCACAGTCCGTGAATGGTTGTGTAGTCGGCTTTTACGCTGCTTAAGCTCCACTTTTAGGGGCCTCCGATATCCTCACTCACTCAGCGAAACACAGTAGAAGTTTCAAGCTGAGTATGCTGAGAATTTCGGAGAAACCGGCTCAATCTACCACGAGTGCGACAGTATTAAGACACTCGCCCGGTCAAGTCCTTCCAGAGACCGAATAAATTATTAATTAAATTACAACAGTTTGGACCGGAATTCGAACCGGGAACCGGATACCTCTTGATTCATGATAGACTTATTAAACCACTTAGCAACGAGGCTCTCTGATTGTGTTTTTACGTCTCTTAAGAAGCGAGCGTATTTAGGTTCCTATTGTATGAATTAACCAGCGAAAGTTGTTGATATTCAGTCAGCCAGTGGTATTTCTCTGAACAATGCAACTCAATTAGTGAGCAAACACAAGTAAGACAGAGCCGTCTGACTAGTGACACCCATATTTACACAACATAGATAGCTTATAAACTATGTAGAGTTCAATGGGTAAATAAATTCAAGAGAGAGTGAATAATAGACAAGTAAGAAACGTAGAAATTGTCTCACATAAATTAATACTTGTGGTTTGATATGTTTAGCGGCGACAGCTATGCCGGCAATAAGACCACCTCCACCCACGGGCACTATGATAGCGTCTGTTTGCGGATGCTGTTCCAATATCTCAATCCCTATCGAACCCGACGCAGCTATGACATCAGGGTGATCATATCTGTAAAATAATAATAGTTTTAACACTTAACTTTCATATTATATGTAACGAGATATTTATTTAAGTTTTCCCCTTCTTTATTGTGTTAAAACTACTCTTCACTACAAAGGTTTAAATAAAAAGTTCATATATTTTTATACATAGCTATATAAAGTAGATACCTGATAGATACCTGAGTTATCAAAAATAAGTACATGTGGCCTATTAAGTTTAAAAATCCAATATATACCCATTTATGTACACTTGCTCTCTTTTTGTAAGCATAACAAACGCTTGTCGCCTTGCGTCGTCCAGATTTTCACCATAAGACACAACAAACGCGCCAAATTCATGACATTTTGCGACAAAATAAACTGGTGTTGTTGCTGGTAGCACCACTGTTACTGATATTTTCAAACGTTGACCGTAATATGACAAAGCCTAAAAAATATTCTCTCTGACACTGAAATCTATACCGATGCACTAATAGAGCCGGCATATCCGGATACCACGGGCCCATAGATTACCAGCGAGAAACAGTTCTGTTTCAAAATATCAATCACGATTGCGGCTCTGTTGGCCATGGTTGGCGATATTCTATTATCATCAAGGACCCGTCTGTACCGTTGTACATTTTATAGTAAAAAAAAACGTATTGGGATTTCTACGATACTAAATTTTCCTACAGTTATTGACAAATAGTATTTCGTTTAAGATCTTACCAATGCCCAATTGCCCAAGGAAGCTGTAATAACCCCTTTACTTTTATCATCCTGACTGAGTAACGATAATGCATAAAAAGCTTTTCTTTCATTGAAGCTGAAATATTGATGAATAATTCGTTGTTACAGTTTAGTTACTTGTACTTAACTTATTTTATAACACCACAAACCTGCCCGTCTGATAAAATATCTCAACTTTATAGAACATTTGCATATCAAATACAGTACAGCATTTTGATCTCTGAAATATATTTTCACCGATTATTTTTTTATCGCAACTACGTTCAGAAAGTCCCGTTCAAGACTTGGAGGTTACGGGATGGGATCTTGACTAGACAGAAGATAGTAAATACATATGAGACTAATTAAAGCAAAAACCGAAATATTGATCTGTTGTACGTTAAAAACACATAACTATGATTTTATTATTAATTTACAATAAAATTTGAATACTATTACCAGAAGGGGAGTTCTTGGAATTTCCTTTTTTATTGCCTGCGACGCATTTAAGATGTCTTTATATGTTATGGTTTTTGGAAGATCAGGATCACAGTAGGGATCTATCTGTTCTACCTAAAATTGAAAAATCAAAGAACTAATATGTAAACAACAATATATAACTATTTAAGTAAATAAAAATTTACCAAACAATATTTTCTCCAATATGTAAGACCAGGAGTAGCATATTTGTGACTTCACTATTTTAAGTAGTTTTCGTGGTAGGAATTTAAATGTATTTAAGTAATGCTTTTGTAATTCCTCATATATTTACTTACGGTTGGAGGGCACCAAGGCACTGGGTGAACTAGTTTTCTTTTCGCGAGGACACCTGGAGCTTCGCCTAAGGACTCTTTCATTGATTCTGGTTGTATAGTAATTTTAGGGTGTTTGTCCATTGTATAAATATCAATTTGTAGATTAATTGAAATTGTTTAAATGCCAAAGTTCTTCAATTGCTGATTTATTTAATTTATGATGAAATCCATTTTAATTATAAAATCATATTGCCAAAAAAGATTTTATGGATGATTTTATGTATATTAGATCATCTTTATTATAATTTTGTAGTAATTTTGAATTATTTATATTTATTATTATAGCATTACTGTCACTTATCGTTAACACATGTTTAGAAACTGTCAAATATATACTCATTCCTATGGCTCTACTATTACTGTGTCTACTGTGGATGCGTCATGCATATTTTATACACATTTAAGGCAAACTGTTGTCTCATTTAAAAATACAGTTGGCATATTAGCTTAAAACAAATAAATTGTCCATAGTTCAGCCGTTAAACATAATAAATTCGCATGAAACGAAACGTAACAAAACTTCAAACAAGACTATAATATTCCTAAATATTAAACATACAATAAATCCAAACACGCACCGTCATCTTTTTTATATTTTCTAGGTATACAATGAAACCACAATTCGACTTGAAAATTGTATACTTCATAGTAACGTGGAATATACACTATTTCTGCATACAGACAGGATTTGGGGCCAAACATGGTCCACGACGTGCACCGGGCGACTTAGCGGTACTGTCGCCCATCTCTGGGAAGAAGTACTCTTTGAAATGTTTCTTGATTTGTTCAATCAATTCTTTGGTGTGATCCCAACCTCTTGTTTCGGCTATGATTTTCAGCTAAAACACAAAGATACTTAATATCGAAATTTAGCGAACTATTTCTGTAAAGATTAGAATAATTTTATATATTCTTGATCTTTTTCATATACAATTACTAATAAGTTTCTATAGAGGACTAACCAGAAACTTTCTATAATACAATGAACATACAGTGTCGACACTCAAGGGACTGTACCTAATATTTTGAAGTTATAAAGAGTGGACATTTAACGCAGTGAAAAAAGATTGTATTAGAAAATAAAAATAAACATCGCCCAACTTCTATACCGCGTCTATTAGGTGTATCAGTGACTTCTTCGTTGACACGGTGCAATTTTATCTTAAAAGAGTTTAGTACGGGGACAGGAGGACAAAAGAATACTTTGCAACTCATCATTTACGAATTTCGGCAACTTTTATTTATATTTTATTGTATAGCGGACAACGGAGCAGGTGGGTCTCCTATATGGTAAGAGAACACCGCCGCTCATGGACAACCGCACCACAATCCGTGCATTGGTAGTGTTGCCGGCTTTTTACGCCGCTTAAGCGGCATTTTAAGGACCTCCGATATCCTCACTCACTCAGCGAAACACAGTAGATGTACCGATTCATGCGGAGTACTCTCTGAACCCGTCTTATCACTTCGGAGAAATCGGCTCAATTAGTGCGTAAACATATGCTTCAACATGGCTTTCCCACGGGTGAATATAGTTAGGTACTGTCGTTAAATAGTATAATTTTGAGAGCCTCGTAGCTAAATGGTTTGATTCACGGTTCGGACAGTTATGAATTATAATTTAATTGATAATTTATACGGTCTCTGGAAGGGCTTGACAGTGGCCAGTAGCGAGTGTCTTAATACTGTCGCACCCGTGGGAGAGCCATGCTGAAGCATATGGTGACGCACTTATTAACGAACGTCGCATTCACCGAATTCATAATTATTAGAGAGTTTCTCGTTAATTATGAGTTTACAATTTATGTAGATAAAGTATACACACTTCACAACTAAAAATATCCCCCTTGACCCAAGCTCGTTCTGGGATGCAATCCCGAAGCGTCACCCCCAGAGCCGCCATCAGTGCGCACAGCTCTGCCATGCCTCCCGGCCGATCGGTGACCGTCACTTTAAACTTTATCAAACGCCCTTCTGCTGCCATTCCACGTTCCAAGGCACGAGCAAGTATCGTTGTATCAATGTTGCCGCCACTCAGTACACAGACAACTCTATGGAAACAATAAAGTAATATATCACAAATAAATTGAAAAGATTTATTTCTTTCACGAGGAGAGAAGCACATTCTAGCAGCGGCGAAATGAACTCAATGGGTGTAAATTGTTTTGATTCCGTGAAATACTTAAAATATTTAAAAAGATAAAAAAAATTGCTCTGAGAATGCCTAGCATGACCACCTTATTCCCAAGACGTGATATTTACAAAATCATTAACACTAAAGTATGCTTTATCACACAAACGGCGCTTTACAGTTGTTTTAATTAATTTTAAATGTCTTCTGGGATCGTATTTTAGAAGCTATCGCATTACCTTTATAAGAATTACTGAGTCTGATCACTGCTAAAACTAATCTATGCTTATTTCGTATCTTTTGATTATGAATGTCGCTTTTATTTACAGTCATTTATATTTTTTCTAACATACATTACATTCTCCAAAACGTATTGAGAAGCTAAAGTCAAGATACCTATTTTTTTAAAGTTATCTCGTATAATTTAATTTATAAAAAGAAGGCAGCTTATAAATAGCTACAATGGTTCGCGTCTGCAGCACAAATACAGTGTTAATATTGGCAGCATTTCTCCACAGCAATAAGCCGTAAGACATATTGCTATGAAAATAACTAAAATAAAAAAAAATTGCATTGACACACTCACTTTTTCCCCTTAAGGTTTGGAAACAATCCTGCCATAATAGAAGCGATAGTTACGGCAGCTGCTCCTTCTATCACAAATCTTTCTTCCTCCACAACGTGCATTATTGCGCGAGCTACCCAGTCTTCCTTTACCACTACCTTAAAAATTTAGGCTTAAAAATTACATGCAATGGGATACAGTTTTCCTATCAGGCGTAGTAGGCTTTATATTTATATTCCTATTTAAACTAGCTTGTTTACCTAGGCGTCGAAACAAGGAAAGGTGAACCAAAGAAGACAAAGAATCGTAGAACCTACGCGGCCCATTAAGAATTTATCAATCATTCTTAAAAGTACCTGATAGCCTATAGTTACAGAATTAAATTATTATTGATCGTTTCGGACACTTGTGTGTACCTACCGAGAGGAAATAAATGCCAGATTTTGTAAAAACACTTATCTGATTATAAAAGCTTAAATTGTTGTTCTAACGTGTCATCAGAAAGTCCAAAGAATTACCAGTTTGTCTAAGAGACCTTTCAAATTGTAAAACGTATTTACGCCAACCATATTAACAGCCAAACCATCCGCTATTGTGGAATCGATTGTAATCGCTACTCGTTCATTCTTCTTAAACGCTTCAACCATACTGGACGTTTTTTCTGAACAGATCCCCTGTAAATCATTTGATTTAGTAGCTGCATATCATTTTAATACGTGGTTCATAATCACTCCTGACATACGTCGATTTATAAGCTGCAAAAAATGCTTCGAATGCATTATATTTATTTGCATATCTCTTCATTATAATATGTATATAATATAACCTATAAAACTTTATGCATTTATTCGTAATATAATAACTGCATTAAGTATGGGTAAAATCTGGTGCAAAGCTGTTTTTCGGCATATTTTGATTGATTTTATGATTATTAAGCATTCAAATAAGAAAACATTGTCTACCATAACAATATATATATATATATATATATATATATTTTAGTTACATAGATTTCCGTGTCCGGTTTCAAATGCTTAATGGCAATGGCAATGCCGCAAATCAAACTTCCCCCACCGACAGGTACTAATACGGCATCAACTCCTTGCACTTGTTCCATAATTTCAATTCCAATTGTCCCTTGACCTTCTACTACGTTGGGGTGATCAAAACTGCAAATATTATTTCAGCTCAAGCTCAAAGTATTTAATTAGATAATGTTTTTTACAAGACAGGATATATCGATTGGTAGTGTTTTTATAATCTAATCTGTTATTATAAATCTACGTGTATAGATACTAATATGGTCTAAAATTCATAATATTATATATCAATGAATTCATCATTTTACGGTCTGCCCTTTGTTGTCCGATTTAGATTTAATTTCTAGTGAATTTATACGTAAATATACTCGAAACGCTGAAAGCTTCATACCCATTAACATATCTCATTTTCTTCTCTTTCGATAGGCCCATCGCAAACCGTTTCGCCTCTGCAATGTTGTTACCGTGAAGCAATAGTTTAGCACCGAACTTCTCACACTTAGAGACTTTAGTGATTGGTGCCTGTATCGGCATTACTATTATGCAGGGGATTCCCATAAGCGTTGAATGGTAGGCGAGTGACAATCCATGGTTTCCCGTCGACGCAGCTATTACACCGGAACGTTTTTGGTCTTCGTTTAGTAATAATAGCGTGTTTCTGACGCCTCGCTCCTTGAAGCTGTATAAAGTTGGCACATTGAAAATTATTCACCAAAAATCATTTACACTAATTGGATACGTCAAGCAATCATATATTAAATCCGAGATGTGAACCCGATACCTCTCGCTTCATGGTACACTTATAAAACCGTTAGGCTACTATCCTCTCAAAACTATCAAAACTCTTGAACGAATAGTCAAAACACACCGGACGATGTTCAAATTTATGTAAGGTACATATTTAAACGAGAATTTTTTGAGATGCTTATATAAAGATTGATTGAATATAACTAAAAAATAGTACAGTATAAGGTATATGTTACCATCCAGTGTATTGCATGAATTCTTGCTTTAGATATATCTCCATACCCAGTCTGTCTGACATAAGCGCTCTCTGAAATAATAATTTTAAGTATAAAGTTTTAAGAAGATATAATTGATTTTTTTGCCATTTATTAAAATTTTAACGCAAGTAAAACACTTTGTGAAAGTTGTCTGTGTCGCCCATTGTCATATATTACGTATTGACGATCTAGTCGCTGTAGGTGAACGCCCGATTTAGATACAGAAGTTATCGCGGAACAAATGTTTGTTTGTATATATAAAAATGTTTACAAGTATCAGTCATCTAGTTATCATGACGCAAGTATTAGTTAGGATATTGTTAGGCCTTTCTTTACTGACCGTGCATGATGTTTTCACAATAAATCCAGCAATTCTCTTCGATGCAGCCAGGATATCGTCATATTTTATTTTGCGTGGATTGTCCGGATCACAAAACTCGTCAAACTCTACGTCCTACCGAAAATATAAACAACGATTTAAAAAAAAATACAAAAATAAACATTTGATTTTCTATACTCACTTCCTGTTGCATGGTGAAATTTGTATCTTGTGTTATTACAACAAAGAATTTTGTATCATGATTGAAACGAATTTAATAGTTTATATGTTAGCAGAACTCATCTTTCGCTGTACAATTTGTCATTTCTACTATTTTAATATGCCATTTGTATTGGCAGCCAGGCTTTTTTACAAATTTTATCAACATGCTATTAGAAACTCCTTATCACTGTAATATTTGGTTTATTTCATATATTTTCAGAAAGAGCAAACCTTTTTTATCCGCCATGAATGCTAGGTGGTACATGATAATAATAATATTTAGATGCGTAATGTATACATACACGTTTAAAAAAAATATTGTAATTACAACTCTTGTTTTATTCATCATCACAGTTCATTTTTGCATCGTATACAATTTAAACAGTAGAATAAGAAATATCTTAATAGGAACATTTAGGTCAAAGAGTAATGTACAATCTACAGCCGGGTTAAGATTTGGGCGGTTATGTTATAAAAACTATATAATAATAAGTGTTTTTTTAAATTAAAGTATTTTCAAGGAAAGTTATCATTGCTAGCAATACTTTAAGGCTTCAAATATTCCAAACCTAAGCTCAATAAAAACACACCTTTATATATAAAACTTTTAAACATTTAGTCTCTGAATGCTTCTCTAGTTCGAGACATCATCTAATGAGTCCGTACTAGAACGTCGTTCCCTACCATCAAACTCTCGCGCAAAATACCACTCTTTGTATGTATCCATTATCACTGTACGAAGTTGTGCCAAGTGCTCTGGACCTCTGGTTTCACATACTACTTTTACCTAGAAAGAAAATCACATTTAGGAATATGGAAATACATACTCACCTACATTCTTAAAAAATTAAATGATAAAAGTCAATTTTATGATCATTCTTATACATATGGTATCATAAATTATTTAAAGAGAAGACCAAATTCAATATGATGACATAAAACATAAGACCGGTCTTTATTAGAAAATTAAATTGTTAAACATACCATAACACTAAATATATCTCCGTATACCCAAGCCCTTTCCTGAATGATGTCCTTAATTGAGACCCCAAGGGAAGCGAGCAATTTACACAGCTCTGCAATGCCACCGGGTCGGTCACTGACAGTCACTTTGAACTTCACCAAACGCTGCTCAGCCGCTAGACCGCGCTCCAAACAACGGCCCAATATTGTCGTGTCTATATTACCACCCGACAGAATGCAGACTACCCTGTGGCAAAACACCCATTGAACACACCCAAATGAATTGATTAAAAAAAACACATCGAATTAATAAGCTCGTTTATTTTTACGACTAGGCACAGAAAACGGTGGCAAGTGCGTAGGAGGCTCACCTAGGATACACGGCCCACTGCCCATGCAATGCCACCGGTCCATTTCAGACTTTTGAGGATAAGCTCTTTTCATTTCTTTATCTTATATTATATTTTATTTATCCCCAAGTTGTATAATAGTCATTAGTAATATAATTATCAAATAAACAGACCTTCGCAGGTTTCAGAATTAGAACGATAATTTCCAGAATAAACAGTCACTAGGAAGTAGGTAGCTTTATTTTTTCATTGTTTCAAAAATTTACTTGTAATACTCAATGATAACCATTATCACATCAGAATTTAAAAAAATCGATTTTGCTAAAGCTTACTTTTTGCCCGTCAGTTCTGGTACGAGACCGGCCATTATAGCTGCTACTCCAACTGCACCGCCACCTTCGACAACATATTTCTCTTGCTCAACCAACCGTAGTATGGCACGGGCTAACCAGTCTTCGTTTACCGTAATCTGGAAGTGGTTGGAAATTAACTTCGAGAAAAATATCGAATTTATATATAATAATACTCTCTCTCCCATAAAATTACACACAGTCACTCACATTACACATACACACAAACACACACACGTACGCGCGCTGCTAACCTATAGAGCCATTAATATCTTTCTTTTTTTCCATGTTTAGTCCTATATTTTTATTTATACATTATTTTAATAGCACAAGGGAAGCTTTAAGTCATTCCCAACAAAAGTATCTAATGATTACTTACTGGGAAGATTTCGCCACGAAAATTTTGTAAATACTTTTGAAATAAACAACTTTTTATGAATTTTTTATTTTAATAATCAAATTAATTATTGTTGTTGTAATTTAAAGTACATAAGAATTGATTAAAACGAACAATATCAATTTTACGAGTTCTATATTTGTAAAAGACTTATATTTACATTTTACGATATCTATTATATCTTACCATTTTGTCTATAAGTGATTTGACGGTGAAAAATGCGTTAAATCCCACTGTTGGTACAGCGAGACCATCTGCGAGTGTTGACCGGATATCTACGCTATGTGGGCCCTCGTGCCGAATCGCTGCCTCCATACTTGGACATTTTTCTGTTTCCACGCCCTATCAAAATTAAGTATGTAAATTATTTTTGTGTTAGACATTTATTTCGGCCCGACTTAATTTATCGTCATTACATCACACACATCATTACACATTTAACTAGACACACTAATACTAAAATTAGCGGACGCACTAATTGAGCCGGCTCGTTCGAAGTGATACCACGGGCTCACAGAATACTCAACGTGAAACGGTATTTGTACTGCGCTTCGCTGAGTGAATGAGGATATCGGAGGCCCTTAAAA
>DWCF01002020.1:0-26323 GCA_018230265.1 Delias oraia | reverse complement strand
TAGTTTTATACGCATTGCCTGCTGAGTTTTAAAAAATATTTTGGCGCCAAAGATTACGCTTATATGACAGCGCTATCCATCACAGAGACTCGTATATTAATAAAAATATTCGAAAATAAAGAGACCTCGCTTCGTGTTCCTAATGCATATATTTCAATCGTTTTGAATTTTGTTATCGTATTTACAGAAATATTTTTAAATATATTATATAGCCGATAAATAGCGGGTCTCCTGATGGTAAGAGATCACCACTGCCATGGTTATCTTCACGGCTTTGATGTGTTGCCGCCTTTTTATACCCCTTGAGCGGTATAACTAAATGGATCTCCGTTATCCTTAGCGAAATAGTACAAATGCTAATATGTATTACAATTTTTTTCGAAGCGTATTAAAAAATCTAAATATTAATTATATTTATTCTCTTATAAGAGAAGGCATGAATCATTACTATTAATGTAAGATATTATTAAATAATATTGTAAATGTTTGTTAATTTTTATATTATATAATAATATGATCTAGAGTCTAGACAATATTATTAATGAAGGTGTACAGTTAAAAAAGTTACAAAAATAATTGCAAAGAACTTATTTTACATTACGGTAAAATGACTAATGTATCTAATTTGTAATTTTCATCGTCTTTGGATTTACGGTTCGTGTATTCATTAAACATGACGTGTAAAAATACTCATGCCATTTAATTCTAAAAATAACTTAATATGTATTCATCGCATATCAAAACTCCACGGCAAGACACTAAAGGTGTCCGGGTTTTGGCATACGCACAAGGGCGAACAAATAAGACAAACTGACAATTGATATTAAAATTTTTGACTAGAGTCAATTGGTGCCTTCCACTAGACACTTCTCAACGTTTTGAGCATCTTGATCGTAGTGAGTGTCTAGTGGACACTAGTAGAATTTAGACCAGACGACTGTCAATTATTTTAATAGTAAGTTAAATTATATCAAACACGTTTATTAGAAAGTAGTTGTTCTAAATAATTGAGAGGTTAGGTTGGTTTTTATAAGTAGAAGTGCCATGCTGTTGCCTTACGGCTGCAGTCAAATGATCAGGCACATTCGAGGCTATACCAATCTCCCACGTGATAACGGTGTGAGGTGGGATTATATGCTTTGCATTTAGTTCTTGCGTTTCGTACGGTGTATGGGTATTTTCAGAAGCTCAATTTCTCATTTCTTTTCTTTTAGAAACCCCATCAACTATCCCACTTGGCTCTGCAGTGGAGAATTCCCTTCTGGGTGTCTACAATCGGAATCATCACCGCCCGACGGTGGATACCCAGGTTGAGGTAAGCTTTCTGCTCGTTAGTTTCCGTTGTTATAAAAAAGCATTAATAGTAATAAAAATTTATAGAATACTAGCGGTCAGAGTTTTATCTTTTATCAATTAAAAGAACTGAGAGAATCAAGATGATTTTTTAATTGCATAGATATTAAATATAATGATCCATCTTTATTTTATCCTTACAGTTATAAACAGCTATCTGCCTTTTTGTTTCTAGCAATCAAGATTGTAATTATTTAAGGAAATATTATACAATACTTCAATAATTTTCTCCAAAAAATAATTGTCACAAAATACTCAGCGTGAAACGGAATTTGTACTGTGTTTCGCAGAATGAGTGAGGATATCGGAGGCCCTTAAAAGTGCCGCTTTAGCGGCGTATAACGACGCCAACTCAACCAATGCGCGGACTGTGGCGCGGTTGTCCATGGGCAGTGGCGTTCTCTTACCATATAGGAGACCCATCTGCTCCGTTCTCCGCTATAGAATAAAAAAGTTAAATTTTATTTTTACAAAAAGGTAAAAATAGAGCAATAATAGTACAAAGTAGAAGAGTCTGTTGTTACATGATAATATCGCTTCGGATTTGTGATTTAAGTAGATTCAGCATTATATATATATAAATTATATATCCAGCAGTGGACTTGTTAGGCTGATGATGATAATGATTTATTATATTAGTTCCAAATATTAATTTACAAAAGCATCTAAACTCATAACATAAAAGACTGAATAATATAACATAATAAATAAAATATATTCCTACTCAGATAGATACCACAGTGTATATATTTCGTCCTATGAGACATAAAGATCTCTGACTTTTCCAATTTAGTTTAAATTGCCTTTATCTTTAAACCATAGAATCACATTTAACTCTTATTTTGAGTTATTTCTGGACGGAATGTTTCACTGTACTAAACAATAAAACATTTATATTCTGAGCGACAATATGTTGTTGCCAATTTTTAAAGACGCCCTTAACTAAATCGTAAAATTTTCTACATTTTTCCAAAATTTAAAGAGAGATTATTGTGTTATTTATAGCTGATTTTTATTTTGAGGATTACACTTAAAATTAATAAATAATTTGATCGAAAATAGGTATAGATCAGAACATCCTTGCATTCTGAAAAAAAAACAAATATATTGTGTTCCAGCACAGCTATTAAATAATTATTGTGCGATTATATATATTTAAATATATATAGCGTCTTATTCAGACGTATTATATATTCAGAGTTAAAGTTACCTACGGAGTTACACCGTAAGAGAACACCGCCATGGAAGACCGCGACACAGTCCGCGCATTGGTTATGTTGCCGCTTAAGCGGCACTTTTAAGGGTTTCCGATATCCTCACTAACTCAGCGAAACTTTGTACAAGTACCGTTTCACGTTGAGTATTCTATGTATTACTAGCAAACTATAAGCATCAAATAAAAATGGAAACGTATTGGGTTTGATAGTTCTCAGCACACGTCCTAAATCGTTCAAACTTTAGTATAACAAGAAAGAACTATTTCACCTCTGCAAGTCTATAAATACTTCTGGAATGCATTCAAGCATCGAATAAATTCTGGAGTTGTTATCGGCTTTGTGATGAGTCAGCTGAGTTGGCACTTGTTGGTGAATATCTGCGCATCGCGATAAATGCGGCTTAAAATATTCCCACGTATTTTATTTTCGGGACAATAATGAATTAGTTGTACATAGTAAAATATGCCTACACATAATTCTTTTCAATATAAAAATTAATAAGTAGATCAAAGTAATACATATTAGTAATACTTTTTTTATTCCTTTTTTTATGTTAATAGACATGTATATAAATAATTTTATATTCAGTGACTAAATCAAAAGTTAAATTATTATAGATATAAATTTTATTATTATGATGATATAGCAAATTGAATCATAATTGAACGAATTCGGTAAACAGAAATAAAATTTAATAACATTGATCAACTTCTACTACAACAAACTATCATTCCCTTATCACGCATATATTTCACCCGTGGCAGAGCCATGCTGAAGCATATGCTGACGTACTAATTGGGCCGGCTCGTCCGGAGTGATACCGCCGGCTCACAGAATACTTAGCGTGAAATGGTACCTTATACTGTGTTTCACAGAGTGAGGAAGGATATCGGAGGCCCTTAAAAATGCCGCTTAAGTGGCGTAAAAACCCGACATAACAATCAATGCGCGAACTGTGGCGTGGTTGTTCATGCCTTACCATATAGGAGACCCTTCATTGTCCACTATACTATAAAATAATAATAAAAAAAAACATTATAAGAAAATAGATCCCTTTCAGCGAGTCATTACATTGTGACGCAATGAACAGTCCTGTTACGTAAACCGACATTAATCTTTTACGGTACCTCCCACTTCACGTCACATGATTGAGGTGTAAGCTTAAAGTTTTCTTCTCATAGAATTTATGACACAACTGTAAATAAAATAAAATTTGCTGTTGTTATTTTTGGAGCGTTTCAAATAAAAAACAAATTTGGCATCTGATGTTTGTATACATTCTGGGTTAGTCACATCAACATAGGCTTCATTTATATGAAAAATAGTCGAAAAATGTTCATAGCTTATTAATTTTGTAAATCGTTGTAAATCGTTAGCTTTGTAAATCATTATATAAAAAAGAAACATCAATATTCGTATGAACACATCCCATAAAGCATTTACGGGGTTTTGCTTATATTATATTATCTTTATTCAATAACGAAAAAGATAAAATAGATTTCATCCATGTGACAGACATGCTGAAGCATATACGCATATGCGCACTAAACAGACCGGATCGTATGAAGGGTTACCAGAATACTCAGCGTGAAATAGTAGTTGTACTTGGAACTATACCTTTACTGTATTTCGCTGAATGAATAAGGATATCGGAGGCCCTTAAAAATGCCGCTCAAGTGGCGTAAAAACCCAGCAACACAACCAATGCGCGGACTGTGGCGCAATTGTCCATGGGCGGCGGTGTTCTTTTACCATATAGGAGATCCACCTGCTCCGTTGCCCGCTATAAAAAAAAATCAAGTGTTCATAAACCATTCTGACGATATCTGTGATATAAAATCTTATATGTTATTGCTTTAATAAAATAGTGTCTATATTGTTAGGTGCTTGCTTGTCGCTTTACTTGAAACAATATCTTAAGTATTCTCTCACAAAATCGCGACAGAACATTTTAAGATAGAACAGATTTTAACACTACTATGTACTTAGTAGGTACAAGAATCATGATTTAAAGAAATAAAGTAGGTACATCCGTAAGAAGTCCGGAGAAGTTTAGAAGATAATAAATCTATTGTTTGTTTGAAATGATTACTAATAAAATGTTGTTTATTTCAGGAGATTAATTCGTAACTGAAGGCGTATGTAGCATATTTATGTTTAGTAGTAAAAGTGTTCTATGCATAAATATTTACGCTATTAAACTTTTCAGTATTCGTTCATTCATTCCAATGTGTAGTCCCACTAGCATGACGTCTGAAAAATTGGCAAAGTTAGATTTATGCAATCCAAAATAGCAGCAATTGCTGTGAAAACAGGTGTTTACGCATTACTGACACGTAGGTTATGCCTGTTTCCATCCTACTACGTCGTACCGAGTCGTCCACTGCTGGACATAGGCCTCCCCCTTGGACTTTCATGAATACCTGTCGGATTTTGTTGTATATAAGAAATATTAGAAAGATATTCTAAATAACTATAACTTATGTTGACAGTAATAAATAAGTAGGGGGAATATAAACAGAATTTGTCACTTTCTATGAAATTAATTACCGCTTAATGAACGTCGGTATTCTCAGATCAGACAAGAGATAGCTATAATAACAAACACATTATTTGTTTTTTTCTACGACTGTTAAATAAAATAATTGGTTTATCCGGTGTACTTTACAATGGACCTGTGTTACATTTTCCATCCATTGATGTTCTGACGCGCAAATTTTAAAACCGTTAGTTTCTTAGCTTTATTAGATAAACATATTATGTGAATGGAATTTACATCATAATGAATAATGTGAATTACGTCACGTTTTTGAAAACTATTTTTTTACTATCATAGTGGTTTTTAATAACAAAAATTATATAACACCACAATTTTTATAATTAAGAGGTTTTTGGAATAGCTACTCTGTAATGGGTGTAGAATAGTGTTTTCAGGACAGCTGTTGCCTTAGTTGCTATGGTTACTAATTATTATTAGAGTTACTTGAAAATGTTAAAATATGACATTTACATAATATAATATATCTTATTAAAATAATATATACTTTAATAATTCGCTGCGACTCTGTTACATATATAATAGTAAAACACTAGTTAATATTATAAGAACACGAAGAAGATTGTAATTCTTTTTTATAAGCATAACATCATTACAAGTTCCTCCCCCAAAGACGCTCACCCATTGCGATCTTGAGCTTTTTGGATCCAGCGGTTGCCCGCGACCTTTATGAGATCGTCTTTCCAACGCGTGGCGGGCATTACATATCCCTGTCATATTTCTAAAATTTCATATTTCTATCATCATCGCTTTGTCATCATTTCATAATTATTTCAGCTGTAGACTATTGGGGATATTCGCCATAATCGCCACGCTTGGCAGGCGCGTTACCGATCGCAGTTTGGTTTGTAGTAGGGCCCGCCGCTGCCCACCTTCCGGTTTGTCCGTTAGTCGCCTCTTGCGACACCCATCGGATGATATGGCCAAGCGCAATGTGCCAGCGTTTCACGGCATCGCTTTGTACTTACGGTTTATATTAAGTTCATATTTGTTTTCTTAATTTATTCTTCAGTGTGTATCACGCTGTCTTGACCCCTTAAAAAATCCTTGGGTTTTTTCTCAATAAAATGAGTTAAGTTTCGTGGAAAAAAATATAAAACACAATTCTAAGATCCTGCTGTAACTATCTATTTATTATTTTTTATACAATTATCATTACTTTAGTAGACCGCCATCTTTGGGAAGACCATTTCAACTGATATGAACTGAACGGAACCATAATAAAATTAGAACCAAACTACTTTTGCGGTCATATATGTTTGTAATATCTTTTACTAGATTGCGCTTTTTTAAAATGAGTAAAGGTAGGTGCTTGGTACTGACATTAAATTATTTAATAATTTATTATATGTAGTTATAATTTATTATTTTGTGTTTATTAATTAAATTTAGATTAAAATGATACTGAGCAAAGAAAAGCATGTTGGTATCCCACATTAACTAAATACGCATTATTATTTTATTTTTATAGTATAGCGGACAACGGAGAAGGTGGGTCTCGTATATGGTATGAACACCGCCACCCATGGACAACCAAATCATAGTCCGCGCATTGGTTGTGTTGCCGGCTTTTTACGCCGCTTAAGCGGAATTTTTAAGAGCCTCCGATATCCTCACTTACTCTGCGAAATACAGTAGAAGTACTGTTTAACGCTGAGTATTCTGTGAGCCCGTGGTATTACTTAGTAGCAAGTTAGTTGTTATGTGTAAGTTATTAAAACAATAGTATTATATACATATATTTTTTATATAAAAGATGGAAAACAAGCAGGAGGCTCACCTAGGGTAAGCGGTCCTCCGTCCAAGGGTACCCTCAGCCCTTGCAGTGCCGCGGTTGCGTTGCCGGCCTTTAAGAAATAGGTACGCTCTTTTCTAAGTAAATTTGCTAAGACAAAGAAAAACAATAATAACTTCATACTATTTTGATATTTTATAACTATTTTAATTATTTTAATTAATCACATCTATGTAAAAAGAATTCTTTTGGAAATTATGACTTATACGTTAAATGATTTAGTAAATTGATAAATAAATACCTCCATAATACAAAGAAACGGTGCACGAAGCGATAAAACACATAATGTCTCCATATAAATTCAACCTCACCGGATAGGAATTCATTAGGTTTTCTTAAAAAGCAGGAACCAGCGCTAACAATGCCCCTATATTATTTACGTCTTTCCGTTTGTTCATTTTTCATGCAAATCCTTTTGTCCAGTTTTGTACGATTTCTGTTTATTTTTACACGTGTATGAAGTTTTCATTTTGTATTTCATTCAAGACTCTTTTAGAATAATTCGCTCGAAAGAGACTGTTTCATATTTTAATCAGAATAATATTTACATCATCTATTTTTTTCTTTTATATAAGCTACTAAGTTAAAACACTGGACCTCACTATGTTTTTATTGCTCAGTTCTTAAGGTTCTATTTATATTATATTTTTATTTTGAAAATACATTAGATTTATTGTATATACCTAAGGTATTTTAATTTGCATTTGTATTGATGGCCTAAAAGCGTGGTTTCTTGTATTATTTTAATCAGGAAATCATTAAACCCTTAAATCCAGGGAGTATTTTTTTATAAATCTCTAAACTCACCTGTTCCCAAGTTGTACGTTAATTCGAGGGTTCAAAGCAAACAACGTAGAACTAAAACATTTAGACTAGAAAAAACTAAAATTCCACGAATGATCTTTTATTTATCAAAACCATTTTTTTTAGTATTCGCTGCTATATTAAGTTTTTCCTTGATATACAAAGCCCTTAAATTATATATTTATAACATTATTGAAGCAAAATTATGTAAGAGAGATTATTGTAAATTATCAAGACATTTTAGATACAAAATAAAATAAAAATATTATAGAGGATGCTGTGGGTGTTCTAAAATTTCTTGGGTTTCTATTTCTTACGAAACGAAGACACCACATCCAAAACCGCCAGTGGAATTGATTTGTAAATTCAATTAGGAAATATCATAGACAATTAATAACTGGTTGCTTTTACATTAACTTCTTCATTTTCGGTTCATTCTACCCGCATAATCATAATGAAATTGTACACTTTATATTAAAATAAGACAATAAAACAATTATTTATTTGAGATATAAATTCTATCCGCTTTTTCTGTGAAACTGCTAATTGCCATGTATGTCTAGTCTATGTTGATTTACATCTACTCAATGTTTTCTCAGCTATTTGTCTCAAAGCAGTTTGACGTTAAGTGAACATGCGTGAACACCTGGTCTCACCCATATAAGGGACGGTATTTGGAAAGATTTCATCCCTTTTCGCAAATGGAACATTGTTTACTTATATGTCCACTTGTTACGACTTTTAGACGGGTTATTCTATTGATTGAAGTCCATATAGACTTTTATTACAGAAATTAAATATATATTTACTCATTATAACAAATTTCTGGGCAGTCGGGCGAGTGGCTTAAAACTGGCCCATGTAAGAGCTATGCTGAACCTTATGCTGATGGCCAGCACGCCATGGTCCCACAATATTATATCGTGTTGATACTTAGTTACGTTAGTACTTATACTGTGTTTAGCCGGGTGAGTGAGAGTACCGGAGGCTTATTAAGTTATACCGCTAAAGCGATGGAAACAGGCAGCAACACAACCAAAGCGTGGAAGTTATTTCTTACCATCAAGGAGACACATCTGCCTCGTCGTTCCCTTTATAGTAAAAAAATAATAAGCGAAATAAAATTAAATCTCTTTAGTCCTAGTACCTTTTTAATTTTCTGTCATATGATTGCAAATTCCTAAATAATTTCGAATCTTAAATATGATAGAAGATTCCTTCTTTCAGAATGACGTAATGCAAAGAATTTACATAAAATGTATTTCGGAGCAAAGCGAGGCCAAGTGCACATTCAATATATCAGTTTTATTAAAATGCAATCATTCGGAAACCGAATCCAAGATGGAGTATATCAAATTCAGGCATATGATATAGATATAATCAGTAACTCTTGCCAATTAAACATATTTTAATAATTCTTAGCTACATTGCATACTTTCATGAAATTATTTTATATTAATTTAAAATCAGTTTTCTTTCCCGATTACGAAAAATAAATTCCATAGTTTTAAGGGTAAACTTATTATGTTATGCAGTATAGAAAAGTTGTTATATCGTTCAGCCATGAAATTTATACACTTAAAATTACAGCAACGACACTTTTTTATTATTAGATATACAGTAAGTTTGCATTTAAAAATAAGGAACATATCCTGTAATGAAATGCATAATAAGTGAATTAATTAATATTTTATATGTATTCTAAAAAATTGTATTCTTCTTAAAATTCAAGATACTATGTATATATCCAAGGTAATTTAAAAAGCTTAAGGTAATTTAAAATTATTATATGCAATGTATATTAGTTCATCAATTTATAATTTTATAATCTATGCTAACGACGAAGTTACGGTGAGTTTGAGGACAAAGAGCGGGTGTGTCTTTGAAGTGGAATACTTAAAGTTATAAGCAACTTAGTAGATGTCCTTTACGAATGTTCAGTGAGACGCAACTTCCAGATGATTTATTGTTTAAACAGGATGTAAAGCATACATTTGTATCATAATTACCACTGTGACCTATATTTAACTTTACGAACGAGATATGGATAATAGTTTAAGGAAGTCGTGAATGTTAGGATATGCCTGTACAATTAAACCGAAGCTGATATGTTTCGCAATTGTGTAGTTTTCCAACCAAGCAACAGACATTTTATTTTTATAGTATAGCGGACAACGAAGCAGGATAACTGCACCAATTTGTGCTTTTTGCGTTCTTTAAAAAGCATTTTTTAAGCGAAACATAGTATACCGTCAAGTACAACTACCATTACACGCTGAGTGTTCTGTGAGCCAGTGGTACCATTGCGGAAGAGCTAAACCTATGAATTTCAATATAATTTTGAATCAAATATGTCACAGGTAATAACAGTTTAAGATATGTACTTTCATCCATTTATAGACGAGGTAAGTATTATATTTTAAAGGCAGGCAACGCATCTGCGACCCAACAAGGACTTGGCCTATTCCATGGGCATAGAACCGCATATCCTAAGTGAGCCTCGTGCTCGTTTGCCACCGTTCGTATAAAAAAATCTGTATTCATATTTTATATCATTTAGTAAGTAGACATGGATATTTTGCTTCCGATGCCATTACTACATAGATGCTACTATAAAGATACCGATTAAAGTTACAACGTTAAGAACTGCTCCCAAGAATTTTTACAGGTTTCCAAATAAATAACTATACGCCCTCTATTCAGCTCAACCCAAGAGTTATTATATAGTATCTTCAACATATAATATGCCTAACAGTGTAGGCTTCTACCGTATATGTGTTCTGTGACATGATAAACACTAAGAGCCACACGTGTTTATAAATTACTAGCGAACCGGTACGTGTTTCGCTATGTATAAAAATCTTAATTTGAAATCAAAATTCCCATTAATAAAGTGATCCGCCATACAAGGACTTCATTTGTTACACAAAATATATTAAATAAAGAGCCATTCGATCGATTTGGTGTATACTTCATGTAAACTATCTACTAAAAAGTCCGAACAAACCCTAAATATTTGGTTGGGATTGGTGGAGCCTGTTCTTGAGTTATAAATTTACAACGAAAAATGGCATTGATTTTTCAATAGATAATAATACTATTTATTACAATGATATTTAATTTTATTTTTTTGTTAACTAATTTTAAATATTATATTTAAGAAACATAAAAATAGCAACTTATTGCGCGAACAGAGACCATGCCACATAACAAAAAATACGGAATATATGACTATTTCCAGCGATCGTGGGCTAAGCTATTGGGAATAAAGTGAGCCAATTTAATATGTATTTCATATCCCGACATGAGATTACATAGTTTCCGTTGTTAAGGGAGTTAGCATATCTATACAGGACGTAATTTTTACTTTACAATTGGTAATTTTTTTTATTGTTATTAAATATCTGAACTGAAAAAATTATATTTACTGAGGAACGTTTTACGTAATGTGTGTCCTCACTCAAAACGTGACTACGTATTGATCACGTCCGTAGATAATCATGTTAATAAATAACAACTTAAATGATAAAAAAAACATTTAATTTTTTTATATTAGTATAAAAATATAAAAAATATGTATAATAATATGATGAATATGTTAACGTAAATAATATAAGCAAAGACATAATTATGTTCTTACTTTATTTGGTACCTTCGTGGAGAATTTAATGTGAGTTGCACTGAGAAACTAGTTTTTTTAGCAAAAATCCACAAAAAATGAACAAAACATAAATTGTTTATAAACATACTATATTATGTTTAAAACTTATGCACAGACAAGTAAGAATCATATAAGAATGTTTATATGGATCAAGCTGTGTTTGAAATGAGTTCTAAACCGGTCTGGGCCGACCCGTGTAGTGTTGGAATGGGATCTAATGGCGAATATTCGGTGTGCTGAAAAACCTTAAGGATTTTGATACTCAAGGAATGTATAGTGTACTGAAATATATGTATTTTTTTTCGACAATAAAACAATATTGTCGTTTAGACATATATTATACATTTTGTTTATTGTTACCTGGTGATAAATGTGTATAGACCCATCTGCAAGCAGTACCTGCTAGACTAGTGCTATAAATCGGAGGCACTCTCGACTGTCGTCGAACCTGCAATATAGGAGAATTATAGGCCAGGAAATTAATTCTGTCGACGCAAGTAGGGTTAGACGGGAAACGAGGGTGGCAACACTGTCACGCATTCTGCTATTTTTGACAACTCGCTAATGGGAAAAGGGGGGGATTTTTAGATTTGTCCATCGTACAGTGGGTACCACAGATTCTGTAGCTCATTTAATATATGTATATTTCTAGACAAATAATAAATATGAATTTTTCAAAGTCTGTTTAAATCAATAAACTCTTTTATATGTGTAAAAATAAAATAATTTTCTATTTATTTATTGAAATAAAAAATATTTCTATTATAGCATTATTATGCCAATTTTATATGGTGTATCAGTATTATATAATTGTATTTTAAAAAAAATGAACCGTTCTTGTTTGAATTCGTAAAATAAACGTAACGTATCCTTAAAATAATATATTTATTTAACTAATAACTTAAATTGATTAAAAATAATATTTATTATTTTATAGGTATACATAATGTACATAAAAAATAATTGAGTGACCATAATTGAGAAACAAATCGAAGGAGAAAGTATTCCGAGACATGGTTACTCATGTGAATACGGCAAAATGAAATCGATTTTTCCCATAAGAAGCTTAGACACTGGCTGCCCACAAAATAATAACTAATATATTGCGCACATACATCTTCTATATCCATTCTCCATAAGCATATTGCCATCAGAAATGACTGAGTGAAACAATAAAATGTAGGGGAAAACGTCTTTAGCTAAAAGCTTTATTGTATTCTGGTCCTCTCAACGTATTCATATGAATATCTGTAAATACTTTGTGGAAAAATGAAAATATAAAACCTCTTTTCTATGAAACCATAAAGTTTGTACAAGAACAATTGAAATTGAATAGATTGAAAGAGTGAAATATAATATATGGTGTTGGTGCGAAAAATATCACTTATCTAGTTTTTTTGGTTAAGTATATAATCCATAATTCAGTATTTTTTAAGCTATAGCGGACAACAGAGCAGGTGATTCTTCTTTATGGTAAGAGAACACCACCGCCCATGAACAACCGCGCCAAAGTCCGCGCATTAGCTGTGTTGCTTGGCTTGTAACGTCGCTTTTAAGACTTTTAAAAGTTCCGATATCCTGACTCACTCTACGAAACATAGTACAAATACCGTTTCACGCTGTGTATTCTGTGAGCCTGGGGTTACTTTGGACGTCTAGACTCAATTAGTGCGTCAGAATATGCTTCAGCATGGCTCTCCCACGGGTAAAGTATAATGCTGTAGTATCGTTCCATACAAAATATTTGTCTATTTTGTTTGAATAACCTTAAATATGTTTATTTCAAACTGCTTTAAACCTTTTCTACATTTCGTAATAAGAAGTATGAAGGCGCTCACTTGACGTGTCTTAGGATGGAATGCCTCCTCTAGTGGTAATCTACGCGGTGGTCATTAGGAAGAAATGAGTCGAGAATTCTCATAGCTTGCAAGTACTCTTTTGTGGTTTAACTAAAGCTTTTTTTTAAAAATAGTGTGTTAAAATTGGCTTGAATGCATGGTTTATTAAATTACAATGACGATCGGTTTTGTTCATCACAATTTTATTAGAATGAATTTAAAAATAAATCTATTTATATAAAACAAAGCCAAGTTAGTTACACCAATTTGGTATGGAGGTAGCTGACATATTGGATTAAAATATACCTTTTATCTGTCTTAAAAAGTGTACAGTCAGTCACTTAGACGAATCGGCCCAATTGGTGCGTCAGCATATGCTTCAGCACGACTTCCACGGGCGCGACAGTAAAAAGACTGTTCGCCCAGATACTCACGCCCGTCCAGAGAGAGAATAAATTATAAATTGAATTATAATAGTCCGGACCGGGATTCGAACTCGATATATCGAGATTCATGGTACACCTTTAAAATCATTAAACTACGAGGCTCTCCAAGTCCCTTAAGAAGGAACAAAGTGTATTGTCTCGCAAATGGTAAACGGTATTTGATTTTATACATGAGTTGTGTGTAATTTCTACGATATATATCTGTGTAGGTTTCCTGACAAACCAAATTGGAATATGTTGATTGTAGCAAGTTTAAATGTATATAGTAATCAAGGAACCTTGTACATGAATAAGGCGTGCCTTCTAACAGGAGATAAATCACTGCGCAGTTACATTTGAGTGACAAACAACAATTTTAACAGCTCTGTGTAATTAAATCGAAGCAGTGTGTTGCTTCAACACATTGTTTACAATATAGGCTAAAGGAGCAGCCGTTATTGTAAATTAAACAAATTTGGCATTGTATGGGAATTTACTATGACATTAAACAAACTAAACGTTATTTGCACTATTCCATATTTAGAGACTACTCTTTTCAATTGAATTTGTTCACAGTTTACATACACAAGTTACAGTTCACAATTCACAGTTTTATAATTTCAATTTCCTATTACAATTTATTATTATAACATGAAACAGTATCCAACACATTAGAAATACTTAAATAAAATGTCTTTTGATTCTTATTATTTAAAATTTTAATTGAATTTATAAATATATTAATCATTATAATTATATTTACTCTTACAAAGCCTTATATTCTGATAATTTGGTTTCCCATTGAAGGCGGTAAAAAGAAAAGCTTAGTTTTCTATTATTCAAAAGCATTAAGATGCTTAGCAAATATAGATTTGGCTACATTTTTTGTGTGATACTATGGGCTCACAGAATACTCAACTTGAAACTGTACTTGTACTGTGTTTCGCTGAGTGAATGAGTGTGTGAGAATATCAGAGGCTCTTAAAAATGCCGCTTAATATGCGCATAAAGCCGGACAACCAATACGCGGACTGTGGCGCGGGTGTCAATGGGCGGCGGTGTTCTTTCACCATATAGGAGAACCACGTGGTCCGTTGTCTGCTACACAATTAAATATAATAATAAAAAAATATAAATTGAAATGGCTAAATAACTCTGTTATCTATTAATCGTAATTAAGCCAAGATGTTGACTCTAACATTAAACAAACCTGAAACAGTTGCGTAGAACGTGATGAGTAAATGACATACCATAAACTTTGTAAACACTGAAGGGGAGGAAATATCAATCCGAGTTGGACCTCTGAGGGGCCGCTGAATGGCAAACTTACAGCGTCTAATGATGCATTACTTTGATTCAATAATATACATCTAAGTTAAGAAGTTGCTTTTTATTTATTTATATTTTTGCCCGTGTAAAAATATTTGCAGTAAAGCATTTGTTTGGCTTACTAGTATCTTTGTGTTTTCAGTGTATTTTTGTAATTGTAAGACGGGCTGGTTTCCGCAATTCGACGTCATTAAATCCAGTGTATTTTGTAAGCTTGTAACTAACTTTGATATTTTTTTAAGAATAAATTATTCATTTAGTAAAAGTTTTTGTATAGAAAAATAGTAATAACCTATTAGGTTAGTAGGAAAGGATTAAAAAAGAATAACTAAAGAGATACTTTTTGTTAAATTTATCTATCAGCCTGTATAAGAAATAAGTTTGATAATACGGAAAATTTTCCGATATCTGCTGTAAGTAATTATAAGTCTTATTGCTTTCACATAAGACTGCTAATATATTTTCCTGGTGTGGTTTTAAGCCCTTTCAAAGGCTGCGTTGTCACAGACAGGTGGTCGTATTTGGACTATTTGGTGACTACCCATTCTTATCATGATGTCAAATTCAATTTGAAACTTACGTTTGCCGATTTTGCAGATAAGATTACCTACGTTGTTTCGTCACTTTGATTCAAGATTTTGTTGAGGTATTCAATTTAAGTACTGAGTTTTACATTTAAATATGTTAAAGGTAATAGAAATATATTTCAGTGTATCTAAATTACTTTTACGAGTAGCATCTAAAGGCTAAAAATATTATAAAAAATAGTGTTGTTTTAATTTTTACGCCTTTGATGAGATTTATTATATTTTTAATATCATTTTTAACAAAATTTATTGCAGTCTTTATCGCCATTTTTTCCTTAGCTCATATAGCAATCTGAACAATTTGGGGTTTCACTTAAAATTTTTTTAAAATATATCCACATTCCTTAATAAAATTATTTTTATCAAACGATTCGTTTTTATTTTTATTGTAAATTAAATGATGTTCATATCTCGTTAAATGTTTTTATTGAATGTACCATTCTTTATTATTATTTCAATACATACAGTTTTATATACCAACTAGGAAACCCGTAGTTCTACACACGTCGGCTGAAATAGTTTTCATCTGAACTTTCAGGCTTAATAAAGGAAATAATTTACAAAGGCGTTCAAGGTATCGCTGTTTCAATCTCGGTTAGCCGGTAACTAGAAAACTTTGTGCTTTACACCCTGTAGTCTATTTTGCAAACATTTGAGACAACATTAATATGTGAACTATTTAATTGAACTAGATTGGTTTGCATGATTGTGTCTTATGGCGCCTCGAGTGTGTGTGTGTGTGTGTGTGATAGTAATCTGTTTAATTATTAAATTTAATATGTTGGTTTCCTTGCAATTCCTCAGTAAAATGTCAGTATTTGGGGACGTCCTCCTAAGGTACTAGAATTATAATATTTATATTAAATATTAGAACATAATAAACAAAAACATAATAGACATAAACAACATCGAGAATAAAAAATACAGAGTAATATTCTAAGTAAAACAAACCCTATAGTAATATCAGTAAAAGCAGAAAACATGTGAATTCCCAAAAGGCGTGTTTATGTATTAAATGGAAATTATCGATCGCGTTAACCCTTCCAAGGACAAAGAATGGTGACATTTCGATAGATGAAAGGTTAAGAGCAAAAGCAAACGGAAGGGCTGCTTTGTCTCTTGATTGGTGACGCACCTGCCGCCGTGCGACTTAAACAAAAGGGGATCGTGTGGTCTATATTATAAGCGTCAGATATTTATATCCAATACAGGCATTATGTATCAAAATGGAGCTATTGAAGTGGATAAACATTTCATTTTTATTAGCAAACCAAACATCTATGGAGCCCACTAGTTGTCACAGAACCTACAGAAGTACTCTTTCAAAATTTCGTAACCACATTAAACAAGCCCAAAATAATTTTTACTAAAAATATACTGCACTTATAGAAAAAGCATAAACATGTATAAATTAAAACTCAAATTATTACCCGTAACTGTAATGCTACGTGAATAATCTTGTAAAAAAATGTGAATAATGTATTAATGATTGTGACATAGACAAGCTTGCCAACGTCAGGTGTGCAGGATTGTCGATGGCAACACTTGAATTCTTGATGTAGGGATCGAGTTTTTTGCTTTCAACGTCAAGTTCTTGAACTAATCGAACACCCTTAACTTTTACTAAAGACCAAGAGTACAATTGTTTACTAAACTAAAGATTGTCCATTGCTCCAAAAATGACGATCTTTTGTAGTTTTTTTATAGTATAGCGGACAACGGAGCAGGTGGGTCTCGTATATGATAAGAGAACACCGCCGCCCTTGGACAACCGTAGCTCAGTCCACGCGTTGGTTGTGTTGCCGGCTTTTAACGCCACTCAAACGACATTTTAAAGGGCCTCTGATATCCTCACTCACTCACTCACTGAAACACAGTATACTGTAAACACAGGTACCGTTTCACGTTGAGTATTTTGTAAGCCCGTGGTATCACTTCGAACGAGCCGGCCCAATTAGTGCGTCCACAAATGCTTTAGCATGGCCCTCTCATGGGTGTGAGAGTATTAAGAGACTCACCTGATCACTGTCAAGCCCTTCCAGAGATCGAATAAATTATAAATTGAATTTTAATTTGTAATTATCTAGACCGGGATTCGAACCCGATACCTCTGGCTTCGTGGTAGACCTATTAAACTACTTAGCTACGAGGCTCTCAAGGCTAGATAAATGAGAAGTGTTATTCAGTACAGTGTAGACTATATAAAGTTTATAAAATTACTGTATTTTTATTGTATATACTATAGTGGACAACGGAGCCGGTGGGCCTCCTTTGCCGTTCATGGACAACCACGCCACAGTTCGCGTATTGGTTGTGTTGCCGGATTTTAACGCCGCTTAAGCGACATATTTATGGTGATCCCGCGAACATAGTATAAGAATACTAGTGCCGTTTCATGCTGAGTAATCTGTAATCCCGTGGTATCCCTTCGGACAGGCTGGCCCAATTGTATCATTTTAGCATATGCTTCAGCATGGCTCTCCCACGGGTGAATTTTAATGAATTAAATATGAAATAAATAGTATAAATAGAAAATATAATGATCAAAAAAATCCCTAACTGTGCTTAAATAAAAAGCTACTAAATACTGTCCTACATGAAGAAAACGTTGTGTAATTTAAGTTCTTGTTCATACGATTCCTTATTATGAGCAACCCTCACGAGCAAAGGGTTTCAGAACATCTGAGCCGCACTTACAATTATCATAAAGTTGGAAAGTACCTTTTGTTTCAGTCTTAATATAAATAAACAGTATTATATGTTGGAGATGTTTGATGAAGGAAATGAATGAATATTGTATGAATATTAAATATTAAAAGAGAAATGTTCCAAATAAAATATATTAAATTAATTATACGCATTAATTATACGCATCGTTTTTCAAATATACAAATTATATCTTTTTTAAACAGAGAATAGCAAAAGGGTAGAGAGAGGCCTATCTATGAAGCATAACTGGCCCAATGCTAATGGCCACCCATAACCGTCCAACAAAGCTGCAGGTGCGTAGCTCGCCTTTATAGATACGTTAAGTTTTTAAAAGCGTCTTAGTTGAATATATTTATCCTTAATTAATACAAGTATTATTATAACTCACTTAAAGATGACTTTCGCCCATAGATTGACGTCTACTAATAAAAAATAATGATGTAGCATGTGTATAATTAGATCAAAGAAACTTATTCAACCAAAGTTTAATGATAATTAAAGATATTAATTAATAAATTAACACAGCATGTCTGGGAAGCGTTCATAATACAATTAAACCTTGCATAGTAAACAACCTTATTCTTGAAATATGATAATCACTTAGTCTGACGATGGTATTCATAGTTCGCAACCAAAGAAGGAAGCCTTATATGCGGTGGGGGAAAATTATGTGCATTTTCCGTCGGAAAATCGTCTACGGCTTAACTTAAGCTAGGGTGCACTTCCGAATGTAATTTCATCTTTGAAAGTTGTTAATTGGTTATATGATATTAAATAATAGTTTTAATTTTAATTAATTAAACTAACTTTTTGCAATACAGTAAATATATTTTCTTAATATGAACACGATCAAACTATCACGACCCATCCATCCCACTAGGATTTTTTAAATTAAGTGATTTTCTTACAATTTGAATAAATTTTATTCTTTCGCAATACTATTCTAAAGGCATATTAAAATGTTTATAGTCCTTAAAAATCTAAATTACGAATTATATTAGCAATATTTAACAATCATAAGTTATTATTTATGAATAATAGTCAAAAAGTTTATCTACGAAGAATCGTTGGCACGAAAAAGGAACTTATTATTATAACCTGCGTACTTCGAGGACATCTTGTAACTTAAGCTCTTGTCCCCAACTTATAAGCGGATTATGTATAAGTTTACATGATAATCTGTCTTTAAGCTTAGTTTTGCCGTTGCTTATACTTGAATTAGTTATAATTTGATATATTGAATGAAATAATTTTAAATTTACATAATATAAAAAGTAAGGACTATGAATAAGATTACGTCTTTAATCTGACTGACATACTGATTTTATTGGTTATATTTATGTGTATAAGATTGTTTTACTATATGTAAGGAAGTTTCTATTAATAACAATATTTTTTTTGTTAGAATTTAGAATTAAATCATAATAAAATGTGTTTATAATATATCAGTTTAATCATATATGGTACTATTTTTTAAATAATTTGTTAAAATTTATAACATTTAACATATCTTTCTGTAAGAAACAATAAAAGTTTTGTTCACGGACTCAGTTTATAAAGTTTAAAAAACAGTGTTTTAATAAAAAGTATAACGAAATTTATAAAAGTTTTAAAATATATCTAAGGGTTTCTTTCTTTCATTAAGAAACCATTCTATCAGAAAATATAACGTTTCTTAGTATAATTGAAATGCGAGACATAATTGCATTTTCCACAGCTGAAACCTTAACAGTTCGCCTTAACAAATACGACTTTTATATCAAAAGAGCGACAGAATGTAAAGAGTTTTTATTGTATGCTTTCTGTTCAAACAATTTACAATTATAGGAGTACATAGTTTTTTTAATTGGTCATATTTACTGAGTGGAGGTAAATATTTCTTTCAATTATTGATAGTATTAATTTTATAAATAAACAAATTTATAATTTTGTTGGGAAAGATTTATTGACACTAAAATTATGCTTTCATATATAGAAGAATCAAATTTATTTGATTTCACTAAAGATTTAATTTTTATTTTTTTAGTGTAGCCGACAACAGAGTAGGTGACTCCGCACGACAGTCCGCGTATTGGTTGTGTTGCCGTTTTTTGAAGTCTCTTAAGCGGAATTTTTTATGGTTCTTCGATATCCTCACTCACTCAGCGAAACACAGTAGAGGCACCGTTTCCAGTAAAACTATTATTTCACGCTGAGTATTCTGTGAGTACGTGGTATCAGTTCGGATGAGCCGGCCGCATGGTTGTATATAGGACACGGGTATATTAAGTAATCTTAAATCAAAAAAATAAGAGAATATCAATCAAACCTTTAAATAACTCTAATATTATTAATGCAAAATAATTATTAGTGACTGAAATTTCCACAATCCCAGTGACAAAGAAAGTTGTTGCAGCGATAAATTAGAATTTTATACACAAAATTGAAACAGAAAAATAAAAAGACACTGATTATACTTTGATAGTGAAATTGCGGACGAAGGTTGTACTGCCGATAGTCCCAGGTGTCCTTATTCTCAAGACTGTTTCATTATTGAATTACAAGTTCGCTGCTGAAACTTAAAGGATAATAAAAAACATTCAGGCTTCATAGGTTATTGAAGGTTCAATGTCTCATCTCTTCATTTTATTATTTAAAGGGAAATATTCAGTGGATTTAATATAAACACAATTTCAAAAGTTTTGTAAGATAATAAAATGTTATGTTTCTATTTATTTAACAGAAGTCAAAGGAGCAGGAGGCTCTTCTATGTTAAGGAGACCATCGCCCATGGATACCCGTAGCCATTGCAAATACGCGAGTGCGGTACCGGCCTTTAAGGAATATGAACGCTCTTTTCTTGGAGGTGGTGTTGGTGGTATTGGTTCGGAATATTCCGCACCTGCGGTGGTGACCGGCACAAAATGCATTAAAAAGTTATGGAGTTACAATGAACGACATACATCGAGGTGATAACGGTGAAACTTTGTATTCTGCCTCGATGTTCGATGATTAAATTCAGCTGCATATATTAATCCAAAAAGCTCCTCCAAATATACTCCGTGATAAATGCGATAGAAGATGCTGAGCTTATCAAAATTTCTACACAACACCAAGGAGTCAAGCTGATCGGAAAACATCTGGTCGTCAACGATTCTAGCCGCTCTACGCTACCATTAAGCAAAACCATTAAGCCATTAAGCAAAAGAACATAAAATGCTGTATGCTATATTAGGACAGTTTTTCCTAACCTGTGGTCCGCGGAGCGACATGCGCATATATGTTTGGTGGTCGACAGTATACCGTCGTCATCTCTGGACCATAAATGCTTATGATAACTAAAATAAATTGCTAATCTAATTTATTTTGTTGTATATTTTATTAAGAGATCCGTGAAAAATGTCCTTCCATTCCTAGGAGTATGTGGTTGAAATAGATTAGGAATCGCTGTACTATGAGAATCCTGATTTTATTTTACGGTATTGAATTACAACAGTGGTAATATATTACGCAAAATTCTATATTTTTTTTCTTGCAAGGAAAAACTAGAACAAATCCATTTATGGACGATATATTTTCCAGATTCAATGTTCATTCATGTGCTTAAATATACGGTATACAAGTATGACCTCATCAATCCAAAACGGAAATCTTTCCAGCAATAAACTATGATATTATATCAAGGATGAAAGTGACGTCACGCTACGGATTTATGAGTTTATTCTTTTATCCTTTTATAGCCTACGATTTATAGATTTATTGGCCGGTATATTAAAACATTTATTTTGATATTTTTGGTTACTTTTTTACCCTTTCATACAATTCATTTGTTTTCTTGTTTTACTAATAAAGAGAAAACAAAAAATATACATATAAAATCAGGGTATTAATATACACAGTATACTTCTAGAATATAAAGAATACAAAAAATTATTATTTAATTTGCGGTTTTATTCTATAGCGAACAACGGAGCAGGTGGGTCTCCTATATGGTAAGAGAACATCGCCGCCCATATATAATTACGCCACAATGCCCGCATTGGTTGTCTTGCCGGCTTTTTTCGCCGCTAAAGCCGCAATTTAAAGGGCTTCCGATATCCTCACTCACTATGCGAAACACAGTACAAGTATCGTTTCATGTTGAGTATTCTGTGAGCCCGTGTATCACTTCGGACCAGTCGGCCCAATTAGTGCGTCCGCAAATACTTCAGCATGGCTCTCCGAAGGGTGAAGAATATAAACACAAAGATTGTTATTCTTTTATAACACATCTGGAACAAAATAAATTGTTTAAATTAAATTTAAGCACGCCGTTTTCATAAAATGTTACAATTTTGGATTCTTAAAAGCTTTATTTAGATTCTTAAGCTTAACCTACGTTGGAAGAAAGCATTGCTCACTTGTAAAATTTACCCACAGAATACCGTTACATTTAGAAATGATAAATATTTAACTGTTATGTAAATATGTGTCATAAATATTTATTTATTCAATATAAAATGCTCCCCCGGGACGACCGCGACGAAGCAGTATTATGCAAATGTTGCCCTTCATTCGTGTACAATTAGAACTGATTACGATTCAAATAATCGCAGCTCAATTCAGGCTTATACAAACTATATCCAACTATTGGAGAGGTATGCTGAAGCATGTGCTGACGCACTAATTGTGTCGGCTCGTTCGAAGTCATACCACGAGCTCACTCAATACTCAGCGTGAAACGGTATTTGTACTGAGTTTCGCAGAATGAGTGAGGATATCGGAGGCCCTTAAAATTGCCGCTTAAGCGGCGCAAAAAGCCGGCAACACAACAAATACTGTGGCGCGGTTGTTCATGGGCGGCAGTTTTCTCTTACCATATAGGAAACCCACATCCTCCGTTGTCCGCTATAGAATAATAAAAAAAACCTGCTCGTTTACCACCATTTCTATAAAAAAAACTTGTGTCAGATATACTTTTTCAATAATTTCATGATTAATTTTATTGTATTTTGTATATTTATGAAAACGGAAGCAAACGAGATGGAGACTCACCTAGGCTAAGCAGACCTCCACCAATAGGCACTCCCAGCCATTGCTGGACCACGGGTGCGTCGCTGAAATTTTAAAGATGCTCTTTTATTGAAGATCCTCAAGTTTTGATGCTAGAATTTTTTGATTCGAATTACATGCAAATAAATATAAGTGAGATTTACTTTCATGCAACATTACGTATAACGG
Source organism: Delias oraia (assembly GCA_018230265.1). NCBI lineage: Eukaryota > Metazoa > Arthropoda > Insecta > Lepidoptera > Pieridae > Delias > Delias oraia. Next base: position 2,849 of record DWCF01002020.1, on the reverse strand, counting down.
ATTAATTTTCCAAAAGAAGCACCCAAAAATCAATATTCTTGAACTTGGTATTGACAGGGGCTTTACGCCTATTGTGCGAGGTATTAGGATGTACCTAAGTGTATAGAGGCACGGCTTGCAAATTGCGGGGAGTGAAGCCCTCTTATTTGCGGTAGTCCTTTCACCACTGAGAATGCCATTTCGCAGTGATGTGATCGAATTCAATACGATCTCTGATGATTCAATGAATTCTGAATGATGATTCTGAAATTTGACGTAAATATGCTTAAATTGTGTTATAAAGCATTGCTTTTATATTTTTAGGTTGAATATTAATTATACTTAACTAAAATCCTTTATATTAACAAAAAACACAAGGAAATATCAAGCGATAATTAAATGACGTTGCAATTTGATTAAATAATTAAGACAATATCACTCGTACTGTCTTTACGGGATTGAAATAATCTAACAAGTAAATTTATGAGATATCCTTTAGAATACATGAACAAGTACAGACACGCTGTCCATAGTGACAGTAGGACCTTAATCGCCGATTGTTTGACGTTGGCATTAAAACAGCGAATTGTCAATATTTGTCGAGCAAGGGGCAGAGCTGTAATCCTCCTCCGCTCGGCAAACAAGCGAACTCCTAAATACTCCAACTTTCTTATACTTTTTTTTTCAACAGATGTAATAATGACTAAGCAAATTGTTCGCAAACGTTCGGGAAACGGTTTAAATGAATAGATAGGTAACTTATATTATCTGTTTCAGGTAATTTGAAAGTTTTTTATAGTATAGCGGATAACGGAGCACGTGGGTCTCATATATGATAAGAGAACACTGCCGCACATGGACAATCGCGCTTCAGTCCGCGCATTGGGTGTGTTGATGGATTTTTAGTCAACTTGCGGCTTTTTAAAGGGCCTCCGATATCCTCACTCATTCAGTGAATCACAGTACAAGTACCGTTACGTTGATTATTCTCTGAGCCCACGGTATCAGTTGGGACTAGCCGGCTCAATTAGCGCGTTAGTATATGCTTCACCATGGCTCTCCCACGTGTCCGATAGAATTAAGACATTCGCCCGGCCACTGTGAAACTTCCAGACACCAAATAAATTATATATTAAATTATAATTTGTAATTGTCAGGGACCGGGATTCAAACCTGATATCTCACGCTTCATGGTTGGCTTATTAAACCAGTTAGCTACGAGGCTCTCCCTGGACCGTTTTGGGTGAATATTATCAAACTAAAGAGTCCAGAAGCGAAGTGGTATATTGTGGAATATTAAATAATTTTAATTGTGTTTTTAGGCAATAATGTTTCCAAATCCTCCTCTCCTCCTGCCTGTAATTTTTTAGTCATATAGTTGAAGTTATATATGAATATTATAGACGAAAAAATATTAGTTTATCGACGAATTAGGTATTTTTCGATTCATTATCAAGTTTTGATAAATAACTATTAAAAAAATAAATTAGTGAATGTCTTAGTGTTATCTAAAAAATATGAGAACGTATAATTATAGACGAATGAAAACTTTTGATATGTGAATAAGTTTTATATTTAAATCTCATAATCTATGTAATGTAAGGCCGTTGTCCTGTTATTATGAAAAGGTCTACGTCCCAAATACTCGGGCGGAGTGTCGATTTGCACCTTTAACACAAAAGGCATAAATCATACGTGAGCCCCAAAGTGTGAATAATACTTCGTAAAATATTACGGTCGGAAAATTTGTGGTAAATTGATAGTCTTTTGAATGTCCTTGGACCTTCTTACATTGTTTGCTTTCTTTTGATAACATTTTTGATAATGCTTATATACATGCATATAAACCGTTATTTTTTTTTAAATATATAAAATTTTTAAAAGTTATCCACTAAAATAAATAGAAATAGAAAGCACTCTAATTATTCAAGATTAAAAAATGACTAACAATTATAATTTGTAATATATTACTAGAATTTGAATAAGTGATTTTATATGTAAAATAAACCATTTGCCCATAAACTAAATCAAAGTGTCAGCTTGGTGAGGGCAGTCAGTTATCTTGTTAAATGTGGTGTGCTATCCATATATTATCATTTTTGTTCTGGTTCGTTGAATACGGCGCCACAACGTCTCAGGTTTGGATAGTTCTTTAATTGATTTTCTGATACTAAATTCGCAATCCGTGTCTCTGAATAATATTTCAATAACAACTTTTATATCAATTTAATGCAAAAAAATTATTGTATATCAATTTTGAATACAAAAATGATGGATCTATTTATATTCGTTCTAACGTGCCCAAAAATAATGAAAACTAAATACATTTTCACAACGCATATATTAATCTTAATATTATTGAGTATGGTGTAGTGTAAATATTAAAACATTGAACTATTTCCATAAAATATTGTCTTAATTAGAATATTTCCAAAATAGTTTCATGTCTATTAATTATATTTCAAGTGTTTGATTAAAACAGTTTTAAAAAACGATAGACATTCTGACACCAAAACGATGAATTTATAAACAAACTATTTATGGTAAAATAATACCCACGCTTCAAATAATACGTCTCGAGTCGACCGTTCTATAGTAATAACAAGGTAAGACAATTTATACGAATTACAAACACTTTCCAACGGAATATTTAAGGACATTATAATAAAGAAATTTTAAAATATGTAAAATTGAAACATTAAGTATTTTCTATCTATTATAAAAATACTTCATTTAAAATAGCATTTAACTTGTTTTTTGTTTTTCAGATATGCAAATGTCATTACATGGTACAATCATCATCATCATCATCAGCCCATTCAAGTCCACTGCTGGACATAGGCCTCCCCTAAAGACGCTTGGTCATAGGG